>VZRW01011016.1:124276-150502 GCA_013398125.1 Aegotheles bennettii
AGACTCGTGGTGGCAACAGTGCTCATGAACGAAGCGTCCGGGCGTGCGAGAGGTGGGGCTGGTCTGGGCCCATCGGCTGCGAGAAGGGACCTGCTGGTGAGGGGCTGTGAGAAGGGACCTGCTGGTGAGGAGCTGTCAGAAGGGACCTGTTGGTGAGGGGCTGTCAGAAGGGACCTGCTGGTGAGGGGCTGTGAGAAGGGACCTGCTGGTGAGGAGCTGTCAGAAGGGACCTGTTGGTGAGGGGCTGTCAGAAGGGACCTGCTGGTGAGGGGCTGTCAGAAGGGATCTGATGGTGAAGGGCTGCAAGAGCCTCACCCCAGACTGTTTTTTGCCTTTGCTGAGCCTTATTCCGAGGGCTGTATATGAGACAGTAGTGTGTGGTGGTGCTCATGAGCTATGTCTGGGGCACCTGAAGCTGGTGCTCAAGTGGAGTCATACTCTCAGGAGAAGGTGTGTGGTGGTGTGTATGGTGGAACACCCTTGCCATGAAGTGGCTGACATCTTTGCTGGGCTTCAGTTTACTGGGAGAGTGTTGTGATGACACAAGTTGTGTGGGGTGGCTGGGGACAGCAGGAGTTCAAATGGTCTTACAGCTTTGCAAGAAGGGACCTGTGTCCTGTGGAAGCTTCTCCTAGAGCAGTGCTGTACTTCTCACTTCTTTGTCAAGCAGAGCATTGGCATGTGGCAGCCTTCACGAATCAAGTGATAATGGGGTTGAGAAGGGTTCTGGAGAGCTTTTAAACCTTGCAGGTAGGTACCTGCAGGGGGTGTGTTGGCTCACGGAGGGAAATGTTGCTTGCAGGGGCAAATACCTGTGCCATAACTTACTGTGAGGGCAGCACAGGTCGAAGCAGAGTGCAGTGGTTATTCACAGGCTGCTTGGATTGCTAGTCATGGGTGGAGTTTTCAAGTGAGCTTGTAGCCTTACAAGAAAGGGCTTGCTGGTGGAGAAGCACTGTTTGGGAGGCTCATTCTGGAGAGGCAGGCACTAGTGCTGGTTTTCCATTTGGTGTGAGGGCACAGGCAGCAGGCACGCGTGTTCAGTGACTGCATGAGCCCAGTGAAGGGCAGTTCAGGGCAGTCCAGGTGGGCTCACAGTCTAATGAAGAGCAGCAGAGGGGTTGAGGCTTGCCAAGGAGAGGATGTCACCTATGCCTGGTTTTCACTTGCTTTGAGGGTAGCACAGGCAGCATCAGCATGTGACAATGCTCATGAGCTGAGTTATAGGCAGGTGGCACATTTTGAGTGGGCTTTTCACAGTGGGGAAAGGGACGTGTTGGGGGAAGGAGCCTTGGAGCAGTAGATGCTTGTGCTTGGTGAGTCTAGTTGCTGCGAGGGGGTGAATGATGGCACTTGGTAGCCCAATAATCAGGTGGCCAAGTAATGAATTTTGATGCAACCAAACAGCAGGCTGACAGTGCCTGCAGCAAGGTCATTGAAAAGATGGAGCCAGGCACTTCATGGTGGGAGAAGAAGGGACAACAGACATGAACTGAGATGAAAGTGTGTCAGACTTGGTGGAAGAGAACATTTTCACTGTGCAGACAGTTCAGCAATGAAACACTTTGCCTGGAGAGGTTGTGCTTTCTTGGATGTTTTCAAACCCAGTGGGGTAATCATGCCCTGAGCGACCTGGTTTCAAGTGATAGTTGACCGTGCTTTGAAGTAGATGAGTTCCTGAGACCCCTTCCAGCCTGAATTATTCTATAGTCCAGTGATAGGTTCTTTGAAGATTAATTTCAGAACCAAGAGCTTTCTGTAGTGGAAACTGAGAGACTTCAGAAAGAGTTCTACTGAGTGAATACACAAGTTGTGGGTAGGTTTGCTGTGTTAATATGTTTTAATACTGTCTCTTCAGAATGAAGGGAATTAAAGGCAGAAGGGCATTTCACATCTCTTTATGCAAATGGTCTGAGTGTCACAGAAGAAGGACATGAAATAGCACTAACAGGCTAAGTATCTCCTGTTTGAGCCCTTAGGCTTATGAATGTTCTATGATGTGCACATAAACAGTTCTTCTCAAAGAATATCTAGTTACTACTTCCTTTTTCAGCAAACAACACTGAAATACTTCACTTGTGAATAATTGAAATATTTATGATTTAAAGAAACAGAAGTTTACCTGAAGTGACAAATCAATCCTCCGTCCTTTTCAACTGTGAAAACACATGGAAGAAAAACACCACCCTGACTAATGTTTTACTGCCTCTTCAAGATTAAATGATAACTATATTGTGTACTTCCTCTTGGATTTTTTTATTATATAAATTACTGTTAATGTGTATGCATTATCTCCACCATATAAAATATTTCCCTGGATGTCATTGCTATTAAATATGTATGTTATAATTCAAAACTGCTCTAGACCCCATGAAGAATTAAAAACTTAAAGAACAGCATTAAAAATAAATTATTCCCAAGTGGGAATGGAAGTAATTTGCCCTTGGAGTATATAAAGATTTTATTTTTTTTACAGCACTGCATACCTTTATCAATAAAATATTGATATAGCAAACACCAGAGACCAACAATTTGTTAAGAATTAAGGTTGCTTTAAAAAAAAACAAACAACAACAACAGAAAACTATAGCTATATCCTACCACAAATCTTTTTGTTTGACTGAAATAGTTACATAAATATTTCACTTGCTTTAGTAAATAAGTCATAAGAATAACTTCAGCATGATCAACAAATCTTTTCCATTCTAAACAGTTGTTTAGGTAGTTTAACAGTAAAAAAGCAAAACCAAATAAAACCCCCAAATTATATATTTCCCACTAAGAGAAAAATACAATTTATCTTTGAGTCTTTTGTTAAAATCTTCCTGTATTTTTGCAGTAAATGGTAATTTTGAAGAAATGGGCATTTTAGCATTGCTCTGTCAATCCTGTTTGGTAAATACAGTTGCTAACCTAGTCTTAATTGGGTAACAGGCAAGGTTTTTAAGGTTTTAGAGAATTTTTTTTCATGTTTCTGTGTGTAAAATGTTTCACATAATTCATACTTTAAAGGCAGAACTTCAAGTTTTGACAGAATTAAAGCAATGGTTTTATGTACAGTGCACGCAAAATGGAATCACAGAATCACAGAATTCTAGGGGTTGGAAGGGACCTCGAAGGATCATCTAGATGGAAGTTCAATGCCATGTTACCACTAGCTTTCTGAATGTTTCTTCTTTACTCCCTAAAATTCGGAGTTTGTAACTTCAAAACATTTTGTCTCTTATTCTAATAAAATCAGCAGATCTCTATCTAAGGAATGATCTGCAAAGAAAATTCAGAAGAACGACTTCAGTTTTTTTACTGTTGGGTGGGACACTGCAGGTGTTAAGTACATGCAAAAATGTAAAAAAAAGCCACAGTTTAATAGCGAAGCTAGTATTTTTTTAGTTATTCAAGTAGTGACCTTTCTCCTGTGCCTTTGTGCCAACATATCTCCTGTAAACCTCAGTCATAAAAATGGTATTCAGTTGATGTGTTGACTTTTGTGGTTTCTTTTAAGAAACAGAAATTTCATCCCTTGTTTAATATTCCTGGGAAGTCTGAGATTAACATTCTTTGTGGCTGTGTTCACACAGCTCTGTAAGAGGCTGCTCACAGAGAAATTTAAGGTCAGATTTCTGAGTATTCACAATGCCTATTGACAGGACCACCCTTGAAGGTACATTGGTTACACATTTCTTGGCATACCAGGGCGATGTTTGTCTTTCACAATCATGGTAGACAGCTTCTAGGGGAGCTACTGTTTGCAGTGCCTCGAGCCTACCTGTGCTTTACTCCAGAAGTCTGTGCATCACTCTGTACCACTATACCCTTCTACTGCGCTGCTGTACTGACAGACAATATGCTTATGTATACATAGTACTTTAATTTTACAGTGTTTTGTCTTACAGACTGTCAGAAACCTAATTAGACTTGCAAGCTGTCAGATAGCCCACAGGATTCAAAACCTGAATCTGAGCAGTGAGGACACATGACTGTAGATTTTCCTTGTTTTGGCTCTGTTGAAGCACCTGTTTTTGTGAGACCAAAACAGAATAGGACCTGGAATATTTTTGTACTTCTTCCTTTTGCTGAACACATGTTTGAAGGTCCCAGCTGGGAGAGGGGACACATTAATTTATTCTCACTGAACTCTGACTAGGAAAGATTAGATTGTTCAAGAACACAACACTAGCTTTCTCCTTTACTTATTTCTGTCCCCAGATTGCCCATTCAGTTGTGTAGATAAAGCTATCCCTAGGGCTGTGCTTAGGATGGTGTCAGCAAAGACTGGAAAACTCTACTGTGTTGTTTTGTCATGGAGTGAAAATGAGCAACCGAAGAACAAAACACCATAAGGCACATTGGTCATTAAGGCTAATTAACAAGAGATGATTAGTCAAGAAATAAGAGATAAGGCATTTGGTCACAAGTGTAGAAGAAATATCTTCAGTCCACGCAAATTAAAGAGGCCAGAAGAATGTGTGTATTTTTTTTGCAGAGAGTTACTGCATGAGGGAAGGCAGGGGGTTGTGGTAGGGGCCAGCTAGTGAAGTGGCCTCATTCATACCGAAGTTACTGATTCCAGCTGAAAGATGGTGTGATGACGTGTGTGTTTGGGATCCCCATGATCAGCAGATCTAGTCTTGGCTGCAGTGATGCATACCAGTGCTGAGTTTCCAACAGCCAGGTTAAGCTAGCATGGCTTATAAAATGAGCGTAGTAGTTGTCCCTATGGTGCCATTCTCCCCTACGCCCCCAGCAGTGGATGTGCCTCTTTTCCTGCCTAGACTCAGAGATTTGTCTTGTCCTCCTTCACACTTCTTTGCCCTTGCAAGTGAAAGCTTGTCATCAAGATGCCACAATGTGAATGCAGTAAAGAGTGGCAGTGGATAGAAGTACTTGTGTAGGGCATAGCATATGGGGTCACAAGGTAAGAGTAGTACAAAAAGTGGGCCCATAGAAAAAGTGAATTTATGTCTGAAAAGGTTTTGCAGGTCATGTTTGTAGCTAGGGTCTGTAACGGCGAGCTAATACTTAACTGACTCATTAAAAATTCTCATTGCACATACTTAAAAAAAAAATAGGGATTTTTACAGATCATTGAGAGAATACGTGAATGAAAATAGAGTGAGTCTGAAGAGAATGCTGTTACCGAATTCCTCAAACTGATACGCATTGTAGCAGTAGCAGTCATAGTGTAGAAAAATAAAGAATTTTATCAGTTGCCTTCCCTAAATACCATCCTCACTTGTCCAGGCAAGACAGTTGTGCAGTGCCAAGAAAAATGACTGCAAAAAAGTTGTGTTCTAGAGAAATTTTAAAATAAGCTTTAAATGTATATTTTTATAAAATAAAGTGTTTATCTAAAAAGAACCGTTATAGTAAATCTTATGTATGGTGAGAAATAAGTCCAAACTATGAAAAATGTCTTAGATGTAAGTAAAAGTAAATTCCACAAGTTTGTTAATAAAGTATTCATGTGGTAAAAAGATAGAGAAAGAAGAGGAGTGATATTGTAGAAATTGAAGTATCTGAAACAAGATACGGTCTTCATTTTGACCAGGACAAGGGATTAGTATCATACTTGAACTGGATAGTGTACATACCAACAGGGAGCAGGTGCACCTTCTCGCTTGACTGAGCTGCTCTTCTCATCACTTGATAATCCCTCAAGTTTCAAGGGGGCTGAGAGCGCGTGGGCTAATGGCAGTGCCGTATTTCAAAATTCTTCGATTAACTCTACTTTTTATATATATTTTTTTTTCTTGTGTTCAAAGACAAAGTAGTGAAACTGGGATTAGCAGTACTTGACAGAATATATCACGGTCTTGTACTTGGAGGTGTAATTATTCTTTGTGTTATGTGATTTAGAATCCAGCAAAATCTGTAAGCCCTATGGCACAGAATGTACTGGACCTGGTACTACGTAAGTACACACAATTAACCATTGGAAATAATAACTAATTTGGTTGGGGTTTTTTTTTAAGTCCTTCAACTTGTGTGAAGAGAATTGACTGTAACTTCCTGAAATCCTTCTGTTTGATTTAATGCTGTAGTTCATTTACCATTACTGCAGACCAAACTAGGTCCCCAAGTTTGGTTTTTCATACTGTATTATATCAATGCAGACAGCTTTCTTTCCATCAGTGTCCTTCAGTGCTTATTTAGCCTTATTTAACCAGTAGCACAACTTTGGTTTCTTAAGCACTATTAAGAGTTAATTTTCATTCTGCAAATAAGACTTTCCACTGTTTCATAGATGGCCAAAAAATAAAGGACAAAATTGGAATCTGTTAGTCTGCATGATAATTAACAAATGTTTTAGAAGACATTAAAAAAATTAACTTGGATGTTATTTATTGCCAGTTTAGCAGAGAACATCATGATGCGTCTTTTATGTCTTCGTGCCTTGTATTGTTTCCTTGTCCTAAAATGTCACATTGTTTCAAGCCCCTCAGTCATGCTGATCTTTGAGAGTCCTTGGCTTTGGTGCAGTGTGTCATTCCTTTTCACTGAGAGAAACATCATTTTCCCTTTAAACCTTATTCGGTACCAGTACTTCATACTGTTGCATCAGTGCCTCAACATTTACATGAAAAATAGGGACAAGGCATAGTTTTATGAACCTCATGAAAATTCCAGTTTGACCTTAATTTGGTTTAAGTCAGCTGAGTTCTTAATTTGGGAAAGTGTAAGGAAGAGGACAGTTTTCAAAAGAAGTAATGACGTCACACTGAGGAAAAATGGATGGTCACATTGGGAAAAAGGTTTTCTCAATATTTAGTGGGAATTTAGGGAAAGCATATATGAAACAGGTACGCACACACTGGTGCTCCTCCCAGCATACCCATCAGCACCAGCAGGCTGTTCTTCAGGGAACCCAAGTCAAAGGTTGCAACATCATTTTTGGAGGCTAAAGATAGGCTTTCTGTGCTATCAGTTTGTCAAATCACTTTTTGTGTCTATTTATGGTGTCATTCTTAAAGATATTTTTAATAATAAAATCCATAAAATATTTTATATAAATCCATTTGTATAATTGATAGACATAATAATTGATGTACTTAAAATGGATCATTGTCCAATGCAAAGCCGAGTCCCTGGAATGTGGGAGTTCAACATGGAAAAAAAATAGTTTGGGACCAGTAAATTCTTTAGCAAAGCATAGAACCGTCACAAGTTGGAGAGAAATAGCTAATCCATGCATTAAGATGTGTGTCTTATTGCTCTGGTAATACTGAAGTAGGATAAAAGTTGTTCATTGCTGTTTTGTGGGGTTTTTTTTATTTGGAACAAAGATAATCTTTTAAAAGTTTGTGAACTGCTAAATAAAAATAAATAGTTGTTAGGAATCTAGAATTAATCTATGGAAGTATTTAGAGTGGTTGTTTTTTTAATATATTGCCAACAACTGCATAATATTGTTCATAGGGGTTCTTTTCTGTTCTGTTCCTCACTTTGTTTACTTCAACAAAACCAGAATTTTTAAAAAGGAGTCTGAGGGCAGAAGAGGCGAATCATTTCTCCAAGAGATAGAGTGTAGGTCAGTAACATTTTCTTTAATGAGGGCTGAAAAATGATTAGGAGCCTTCAGGGTCAACTTATTTCTAAAATGTTTGGTGGGTTTTTTTGTTCTTTGTTGTTTTGTTTTGTTTTTTTTTTCAAAAAACCACAATAATTAAAAGCTGTTCTGTATGCAAATTATAGTTCCGCATGAGCTGATAAGAATGAAAACAATGTAAACTTCCACGGTAGAAATGTGTGAACATTCCCACAAGAAAAGTAAGTGTGAACTGCTGTATTCTCCTGAAACTTTCTTCCTGATGTTTTTAGTCAGAATAAAAAGAGATTTCCCTAGTATATACTGGTCAAATGATGAACTTACTGCCTGATCATATTAGAACATCCAAATTGTTGTTTTCTGCATATTTTTCCTAAATTATTAGGGATACTTCTAGTCTTCTGTACATGGGAAAACTGCAACCAAGGAAAGAACATGTTTGAAGATTTTTCCAGGATGAACTGAGGAAACTAGATGGAGAGCAAGCAAAACATTTGATTAAATTCTAGCACCTTGAATTTCATGGCAAAGCTCTTGGTAAGTTTGGCTTTTGAAAAAAATAATGTTCAGAAGTAGGCAAAAAGGCAAATAATAATAATAATAATAGGAAGGAGGTAGACAACCAGGTCATCATCACACTTCATGAATAGTGGGCTGTTTTGACATTTGTGTCAAAAAATCTTACAGAATTTGAGATAGAGGAGGATGAGCATGAAGAAAGTAAGGAATAGCTTCTGTGCACAGAAAAAAAAATAGATCATTTGGAATCTCCATCTTGGAAAATATGCTAATCAAGGAGAAATGAGAAATTTTAAAAGTTCTGATTGGCACAAGGAACAGTAACTAGATAACAATTTAGTAGTGCTCATATCAAGAAAATTGGGCAAAAAATAGATTAACAAGTGACAGTTTTAGAAAGGGACTGCTTCATATAATGTAAAAACTAGTTATCCTTACCTTAAAATTATTTGACTGCCAAAAGTATGTATATGTTAAAAATTAATAGATCAAATTCATGGATGAGAGGTCTGCCAGGCAGCATTAAGCGCTCTGATAGAGAAGCAATCTTAAGCTCAGAAGGTCCCTAAGCAGAAGAGTGCTAGAAATGAGCAGGATTTGCAAGGGAAGCTGCTTCACCTTTCCCTGTTTTCCAAAGGGTTTGCTGTCGGCACTGAAAGGTCAATATAGGAAGCTGCACAGTCTTTCAGTCAATCCAGTTGTTATCTTTCAGTTAGTCCAGCTCAGTATACCTGTTCCTAGAACTTCAACCAAGGGTGGGCGTCTGATCATTTGATGGAGTTAGTAAAAGGTGAATTTCTTCTGGCTCAGAAGACTGATTGAAAGCCATTTACATTATTTAAACTTAGCATAAAGACTGCATAAAGAATCCTGAGTGTTAAGAGCTGTCTAGCAGCACAGGGGAGGTGATTTTATATTATAGTGAATGATTGAACCTCATCTTTAATGAACAAAATAGGCCTTAAACCAACACCAAGGAGCACAGAAGTTTCCTTTTGTTTCAAAATGAGAAAAAAGGTAGGCTTACCATTTCCACATGAAGAGAAAGACCTGGTTGATCTAATTTCCTCAGTTCAGGAAATACATTGGTGAACTGGTCTGGTGACCAATACATTGGTGGCTTGGCCTAGAGCACTTGACTTGTGAGGAGAGAGAGGTGAGGGAGCTGCCCTTGTTCAGCCTGGAGAAGAGGTGGCTTTGTGGGCTGTCTAGACAATGGAGTCAGCGATGTGTGGTAGGAGGAGTAGAGACAGCAGACTCTCACCTTGAGTACTGTGTGCAGTTTTAGGCACTGCAATATAAAAAAGACATCAAGCTATTAGAAAGCATCCAAAGGAGGTCCACAAAGATGGTGAAGGGTCTGGAGGGGTATGTCTTATGACGAGTGGCTGAGGTCTCTTGGATTGTTCAGCCTGGAGAAGAGGAGGCTGAGGGGTGACCTCATTGCTGTCTATGGCTTCCGCATGAGGGGAAGAGAAGGGACAGGTACTGATCTCTTCACTCTTGTGACCAATGATAGTACTCGGGAAAATGGCAGGAAGCTGAATCAGGGGAGGTTTAGGTTAGATATCAGGAAAAGGTTTTTCACCCAGAGGGTGGTCAAACACTGGAACAGGCTCTCCAGGGAAGTGGTCACAGCACCAAGCCTGCCTGAGTTCAAGAAGCGTTTGGATGATGCTCTCAGGCACATGGTGTGACTCCTGCGGTGTCCTGCACAGGGACAGGACTTGGACTCAATGATCCTGATGGGTCCCTTCCAAGTCAGCACATTCTATGATTTTATGATTCTATGATAAGTTGAAATAGGAAGATCTGACTGGTTATACAGAATTTAAAAAAAAATAAAAATGCAAGGATAATTAAGCAGTGGAGCAGATGTCCCAGGTACGTTTTGTTATTTCCATACTTGGAGGTTTACAAGACCTGATCGATAAAACCTTAAGCAAATTGCAAAGGTCTGGTTTCAGTGTGACTCTACTTTGAGCAGGAGGTTGGACAACAAAGGTGCCAAGAATTGCTTCCTACCTGAATGAGTCAGTGATTAAAGCTACTCACAAGGCAACTGTATTTAGGTAGAAGATAACATTTTGGAGAATGCAAAGGAAATCGTTATTCTCAGCTGTTGCACCAAGAACTGAATAGTAGGACAGTAACACAAAGCAATGTCAGAGAGGAGGAACACCATGACATTATGGCTGCTGACTTTGAAGTTTTATCATTTAGGTCTTTTTGATCAGCAGTGGAATAGCAGCAGTTTCATCTGTAGTTTTGACTTTATAGAAGAGCAAATTATTTTGATTTCTGCTATTTCTATTCTTTCTCAAATGTATGATCTTTAACTATGTGGGTCATGCATCAGTTGGTTGTCAGTGAGTATGGATACAACCAAATATTCTCTTTCCCTATATCTTGAGACAAAATATTTTTAAACACGTGGAATCAAAAGACACTGAGTATATGCAAACCATGCAGAGGCAGGCCTGTGTATGTACATAGTGAGGAGCAATCTTGGAGTCTTTATTCAGTATTGAAAGTTTTGGTGTGTATAATGTGTATTTTACAAGACTCACAGGAATGCCAGGGCTACAAGCTTCTACTGAGACTTAATATTCCCTGTCCCTGGTAATAGAAACGACAGAGATGGATACATGATATAGTAACACTTTTTCTTCTATGTCACTGACAGGATTTAGTTTAACATATTATTCCTTTTTCATGTATTTTCTGCAAGTGAACTGTTCTTCTCTTTGGGTTACAGTGGAATAATCATTAGAGTAGTGGGGGGGGAAATGCAGAGGGTGATTACAGAGGAAGAGTGATGTCAAAACTCACCATTTTGTAATAGGCGATTAAAATAATTTTTAATTAATTAATAATTGCAAAACACTGCAGTTTTAGATGTAAAAATCCAGCTTAAGTGGCAGAAATCTTTCTTGGTGATTGGCATTTCGGGGGCGTTTTGCCCTGTCACCCACCAGAGGGCTCCCATTGCGTAGCTCTCCAAAATCATTTCCATGCCTGATGCCATCAAGTGGAGGTTTGCCAGAGATCTCAGTAGAAGCCAAATCTTCAAGTCCTTACTTGGAGAAATTTCTCATTTCCACAGTAGTTTTAGCATAGCAAGAACTTCAGGAGCTGGTTTGTAATTTATGAGTGATTTTTTGTAGTTAAGTATATATCAACTTCAAAGTAAATCCAGTTTTTCAAAACTAAAATGGGCTGTTCCAAATCTTATTTTTTTTCTGTGTAGCTCTGCCACCACTGATGGCACCATTGCTTTCCAAAGCATTCAAGCCTATTATTCAGTGTCATCATAAAAATTTCCATTTCTGCCCAACTAGCACCTAAATTTTGCTCTTTCTTCACTATTATATATTCAAGAATTAGTCCTTTTCTATTATTGTATGAGTAACTTACCTAAAACATTCTTTCCCATATTTGCAACCATAACATTTCCATTCTGAACTCTGATGAACTTTGTGATTCAAAAAGAGGTGGAAAATCATATTAAATATGGTCATGTTGATTTTTTCACCTTCATCTTCCAGTCTCCATTGGTCTCTTACTTCTTGCATGACAGACAAGCTAGTAGGTTTGTATAACCTTGTCTCTCTTATGTACTGACAGACCTCAGTGCCTGTTCTCATTCCTTCGTTCCAGCAACCATTTTGTTTTGTCATTGAAGTGCTCAGTTCATCTGCCAGAATCTGCCCCCCTTTTTAACACAGCCTGTTAAAATATGGAATAGCCTGCATAAGTCAGACCACAGAGCCTTCATTCATGTCTTAAAATACCCCTTACTACTTATTTTTTGTTTAATACCTAAAGTGCCATGCAACAAATTAATGGCCATGAAAGTGATGATTTCTGAGTTTTCTACATCTTATTTGTATCTCCCTTTTGTAGAAACAGTACATATTTATATTAGTGTCATTCTCATTTCTCTTCTTTTATTATTTAATATATCCCACATTGTGTTTTAATTTGATTAAAAAAATGTTCTGTAATGAAATTGCTTTTTTGCTTCTTACCACACAAGGTCTTCAACACAGTAATGCAGTACATGCTAGTAAATTAATGTTTTATCTAATAAGCAATTGCCAAACAAGTTCTACTCATTTGCATGATTAAATCTTGAGATCCTTTCTAACATTTACTAAAAAGTGACACAGGTCATATTTTTTGGTGTGAAATACTAGAGATGTGCAGATTTTGTGTAAAATTGTGCAAGGCAGATATTTACTTAAATAATTATGGACTTGTATTTATTTTCTGCGTGTATTTGCTTTTATATTAAAATAAACATTCCACTCCTGCTTCTTCATTTTTATCATTTCCTTTCTTCTAGTCATCAAAGAAAAAAGGCCCATGAGAAATTCTGTGCTATTTAAGGTAACTGTTTGCTCTAATGCACTCACTGTCTTCAAAGTTTCAACCAGAGGAAAGAGACAGTGTACAAAAGAATTGGGTGCACAGGTCATACCTGTTTGTAGAGGCGAAAGACAAAGACATTTCACCAAGCACATTTTCAGTCACTCAGAAAAGAAAATCTCTGGTGGAATCTGGTAGTCTAGAAGTCTTCAGGCACCTATTAGCCCTCCAGCATATAGGAGGTTATCAAGAAAGATGAAGCTGAGCTGTTTGGAAGTACATGATGGGAGGATGACAGTGGGCGCAAGTAGAAATGAGAGAGATTCTCTCTGGCTATAAGGAGAAATATCTTCCCCATGAAGACACTCAAGCAGTGGAGCATGTTGCCTTGTGAGGCTATAGCCTCCCTCCTTGGAGGCATTCAAGACCTGACTTGCTACAGCTACAGTACTGTTTTGGTAGCATACCATGCCAGTACTCTTACACCGTTAAAGTCATTCTGTTGTAGATGTTGCTTAAACAAGGCCCCTCCCTTACCTAGTTTTATTAGTTGTTTATTTCCAGTTTGTTTGCTATACTGTGTATCAGTTCAGCTTGATCGTGTTTGGTCACAGTCTCCACTTTGTGGACTCTCTAATATTACAGATCACCTAGCAGGTATGTATATTTTACCTTGTTTTCTACAATATCAACATACATTTGCTTATCTTTCAGAAATTAGTTTTGTTTTATTTTTATCACACTTTTAAATAGCATACTTAGTGTGTGATATTTTCCAGCATTTTAAAATCATTTTCCAGTGTATGAGCTCATATATTATTGCTGTTACATTTGCCATCATCTTTGCTCAGGTGCAGTTTTACACTGATCACCTTTGAAGCCTTAGCCATTGCAGATGATATTAGATGGGTTTTATTCCATTTGGGTTTTAGTTTTGCTAACTTTTGACATTATTCAACCAAATAACACACTGTACCAATGTGTTGAAAATACGAGCACTTTCTCTAAACATGCCTGACATTCATAGGGTAGACTTTTAAATAAATCTAAATCATTAATATTTTTGTTACTAGCTATTTTCTCCTTCACAACAAGGGCTCTGTAGCTATATCTATACTTGTTTTCCATGTGACTGCTGTTAGAATTAGACCTTCTTGTATATAAAGCAGGCCTGCAAACATGGCCTTGGTACACCACCTAGGATGGGAGAAAAGGTCTGAATGACACTAATGAATGGTCAAACAGTTTTTGAAATATAAGCAGTTACAATTAGGAGAGGCATTGCTAAGCAACTTTATAATTTGTTTCAGTTCTACTTTTCCCATTCTAGTCTTCAAATTTTCAGAAAAATTATGTTCTTACATGTACTTAGAACATTCCCTTAAAATCTAGAGAATGCTCAGCTGGCTTGCTGCAAAACTATCACATTACCTCTAGGTAAACATCATTAAGCTGAGCATGGGATTTTGCTTTAGTCAGCTACAAAACATTGTGAATAACCTGCTGTTGACTTGAAAATGATTGAGTAGACAATAATTACATATCCACTTTTGTGGGGTGATTTAGATTGCTCAGGAAAAAGGTGATAGAGTGAAATCGAAAGTAAGGTTACAATTGCATGAACAAATACTGCAGGGTTAAGCCTACTGTTTTTGAAAGCTGTAATTCTTTAAGAGAAGTAATGATAGCTTCATGCACAGGGCTTAAAAAAGATGGGACTTAACAGAAAGAAATACTAAGTAGCAGCAATGTAGCTGTATTACTACTTTGTAAGGTATTGATAGTATAACTATGCCATTATGTTAGCTTTTAGCATCCAAGCGTTCTGCTTTCTGATTGATGTCAGTGGGCAGGAATGGTTCCAGAAAAAAACCTCTAAACAAACAAACGAAAAACTCCACTGTGAAACCACACTACTTTGCAGTGAAAAAAAAAAGCTCCTCAATCCATCTTTGTTATTCAGGAGGAGTTGAGGGTACCCTATGTTTCTATATGGAAATGAGACTTCTGATACCATAAGGATATTTAACAGATAAACACATAATCCCAAGGCTGAAGCCTGAGGCTAGATAAATTGAGAAAAACAAGGCACATGGGGGAAAAATAATAGTGTAAATATGGTTATACGTGCAACTATAACCTAGGTATGTGGTATAATTTTTGTAATTTCATCTACTTAAAACTAGATCATACATTTTTTCAAAAAGAGGAAGTATAGCTCTCCTATAAATTAGTTTGTCAGAAATGACTGAACATCATTTTGTAGCCTAGATTATGAAAGAAATCAGGCAAAAGAGTTGTGACAGGTATTATAACATCAAGAAGGAAAGAAGCTGCCAAGACAGGACCCTCTGCTCTCCCCTGAAGGAGAACAGAATCTTCTCTGGAAGTAGTTTAGTGTGCCCAGATGGAAACTGTCTCCTCTGTACATGGTCCTGGGCAACTGGCTCTACGCAGCCCTGCTGGAGCAGAGGGGTCGGACCAGATGACATCCAGAGATTCCTTCCAACCTTAACAGTTCTGTGAGAAGCTTGAACAATATCAGGCTGGAACAGGAAGAGAAAAACAAGCAAGAAGCATGAAGCTATAGTCAAGGAAGGCTTCTTGCAGCAAAGTTAAGATCCTAGCCCAAGTCTCAGCAATGACAATTAAGAAAAAAGTTTTTGACGGGCCAGGTGGACTCTGAAGTAACTAAAAGCTGCAAGATTTTCAGGAGAATGGGATGGAAAGACTTATCCTGCAAAGGTGCATAGATATGTTTTCAAACCTTTTTATATAAACTGTTTCACCTAATAGAGCCTAGCTACATCTGTTTAAAGAGTTAATTTGTTAAAGTTCCTATAAAGTCTACTTTTAGATATGAGAAATACTTTGATAAATTCCAGAATATCATGCAGGTAGCTCCATTTCAAGAACTTGGCTGACATGCACTCAAGTGCAGAGTTCATGGCCTCGTAAACACAGTGACAATAACAAAGCCTCATTCAAAACGTGCTGAAAAAAAGGGGTGTTTCCTTTTGTTAATTTACTTCTTAATGTCATTTAGCTACATTTCCATTACAGCTGGAAAAATGTGTCATTTAGTCTGTAGGTAGCTGACTAGACCACAAGTGTCTATCTGTCCTAGATCAGGAACTCTAAACTACTGCAGGAGAAAATAAGGAATCTACACACAATGAGAGATGGAAGGGGATGAGAAGGTAAAACAGAGGGAAGAACCACAATCACACTAAAAAAAAAAAATGTAGTGTTAACTGCAGCATACCATTATGGACTATATTATAATCCAGATGAGAAACTAGTGAAATATCAGCTTCTGAGTAATAACTTTTCCAGTCTCTGTGTCATAGAGTTTTGTCATCTTTGTTACTGTTCAAGTTATGCTGTTAACACTAAATACAGTACAACCTAGGATTCACAAAAGCCTTTCTGGCAAGCACTGTTATTCTGTTATATTTATTTCTTGATTGTCTTTTCCCTAAGGATGACAGGAAGTGTTGGTAATATTTTCTGTTTAGAGTGAAATCCTGGCTTGATGGAAGTCTCTGATAGATCTAGCTCACAGCAGCTAAAGAGAGGTCAGAAACCAGGTGTGAAATTCTGGCTCAGCTGAAGTTTATAGCTAGGGATACACTGACCTCAGTGAAGTCAGAATTTCACTTTAAATAAAATAACTTACCAACACTTCCTGTGATCTGCAGAAAGTCAGAGGCATTTTACTTGCACTATCTAGTTCTCTTTTGTTCATTCTTTCCAGTGGGAGCCTAGAGTGGAGTTACATAGCAATGGTTTCCCACAGGCAACAGGGGAGAGAACAACCCTGTGCTAAGAAAGCAAGTCTGAAAGCAGAGGGCAAAGTCAGTAATGGAACTGCTATCAGTCCCATAGGAGAAAGTTTCTTTGGGGAGAAACAGTAAGAAAAGGAGTAAAAAAAAATTATGTCTAGATAAGGATTATTGAAGATGTTCAAAAAAGTTACAGCTTTTAAGTTCATCATGGTAAATTCTTTTTGTTTTCAGGGTTACTTAATTAGAAATTAAGTTGATGAAGCTATTTTCAGATGTTTATTTTATTGTACTCCAGTTCCGGAGTCCCCAACATAAGAAGGACATGGAGCTGTTGGAGTGAGTCCAGAGAAGGGCCACAAAGATGATCAGAGAGCTTGAGCACCTCTCCTATGGGGACAGGTTGAGAGAGTTGGGGTTGTTCAGTCTGAAGAAGAGGAGTCTATGGGGAGATCTTCTTAGCAGCCTTCCAGTACCTTTAGGGGACCTACAGAAAAGCTGGAGAGGACTTTTTACAAGGGCATGGAGCGGTAGGACAAGGGGGTTTGGTTTCAAACTGAAAGAGTGGAGATTTAGATTGGACATTAGGAAGAAGTTCTTTCCTGTGAGGTTGGTGAGACACTGGAACAGGTTGCCCAGAGAAGTTGTGGCTGCTCCCTCCCTGTCAGTGTTCAAGGACAGGTTGGATGGGCCTTTGAACAACCTGGTCTACTGGGAGGTGTCCCTGTCCATGGTAGAGGATTTGGAACTAGGTGATCTTTAAGGTCCCTTCCAAACCAAACCATTCTATGATTGTATGAATTAACCATATAATGATATTTAACTTTTATCTCAATTTATTGTTAAACAGAAAAAGTTACAGGACTCAAAAATTGACAACATTTAAAAAAGAACTGTCTTGCACAGTCATCTACACCAAAGGAGATTAAGTGCTTTTGATTTCATCAAGTTTAGCTTGTAACTCTTTAACAAAGAGATGAAGAGGAATCCAGCCCAATCCATTTGGCTACTCTACATCAAAGGATACCATAGTATCTTAATTTTAGCTTCTATTTCTTTCATTTTATCTTATTGCCCCTGTTCCTGGCTGTCATTTCAATAAAAAGTTCAAAGACAGAGTAGAAATAAATCTCTAAATTCTTTTGATGTGTTTTTTTATAGATATTTTAGCTCTATATTAGATATTATGTAATATTTAAATAATGTGGATAAAAAACAAAACTGTGAAAGTAATACAAAAATCAGGAACAAAGTGCACATAGGCAAGCAGTGATGGCTGCCTCCCATGGGCTAAATATCAAAGCATCTTTTCTGTCTCCTGCCCCTTTTCCTCATCTGAGTTTCCTTGCCTTGATAGCTTGTTGCTTAGATCCAGTCTAGAAACAAACTGTCACCATGAAGGCAAGGAGAGGACTGGGGAGTTTGGTGGGACAGTGTGTTTGGACTCAACATAATGGCAATGGCATAGACTGAGAAGTATTTAAAACTCCAGAACCAACTTATTACATGAAGGAAAATATGAGAAGGTGGGGATCTGAGCAGTTATGACTATCTGAAGACCATATAGGATAGGAGTTGTTTGAAGATTTATGTTTAATAGTCTAACAAAATCACAGGAGTAGAAGTCATCCACTGAAAATACTACTTAAAAGTTTATCATCTAAGTGTACTAATTGAAGATTATATTTAATAAGGATATGCACACCTCTGCTGTAGGTCAAGGTAAGTTTGTATTAATAAACTGTTGAGGACAGCTGCTCTTAATATAAATGGAAGGGGTTTACAAGGATGTATCTGACAATTCTTATTTAATCATGTCTGCTGTAGGCAATGCTTGTGGAATATTAATTTAAGTCCTCTGTACAATAATTTGACTCATTTAATTAAAAATGCGGACTCACATTAAGCCAGTTCAATCTACTTTGTGAACAAGTTACATAACTGTAAAAATGTGTTATAGTAGTGTAGGTCATTTTTGTAGTTAATTTTTAGCCATAAAAAGAATATAAATATTTCTAAGCATGTAAGACTATCTATAAATAAAAGCTGTACTGGTCCTATTAAACAAGTTTAAATAAACTTGTCTTGGATGTCCACAGATTCTATAAAACCAAGCACACATTCAGTACAGAAACTTAGCTGTCAGGTTGAAGTTAGGAATGCTGTCACTCTAAATTAAGGAAGAGAGACAGTTGTAGAGAATAGTTAATCTCAAATCTGGATTTCCCCAAGGGATATCAGACCTTTAATTTAGCTACCTCAGATGTCTCACGCAACATGACTTGCAGTCAGATTTCACCACACTTGCTGTTTGTTTACATCTGCAGATGGGAACATAACTCAATTCTGTGATTCCCTTGGCCTAAACTAACCAATACTGCTTAAAGCTGGATTTAAACTCATGTTTAAATCACATTTTGTTTATTAACTCTGTGGTCTTCACACTGCAGAAATGTATCAAATCAAGTGAATATGTGTAGCCCTTTGTCCTCCCATAGTTGTTAAGTGTGCTTGGATGCAGACAGCTTCTTCCTCAGTGCACTGGGAACATTCATCCAGCAGTTTGCCATGCTGTATCACAGGCAGCCAGGGGATACACTCAGAAATCCCACTGATTCATGTAGTAAAGCTCAGTAGCAGGGAGGGCTCTGAAGAAGGCTGGCCAGCTTTGTCGTTTGCAACTAGGCTAGTCTAATTTGACATTCAAATCTAGGTCCTGATTGCAAGAAATACTTTTGTGAGGAAGATAAGCCCTATACGAAAACAAACGCATCCCTGATGTAAGTTCTTATTTTCTGTTATGTATTATTCTATTTACAGGCATTCTATGGTTAGAGTAGTTTCTTTTTCACTTCTGACAACAGGCTTAGTTTATTCAGATTCAGCCTTTGAAGTATTTGTAACATATGAACAGTTCCTTAAAGAAACAATTTTTATTCTAAGTTCTGGGAAATAAAATCATATTGCAATACAAGAGACAAGCTCAATGTTGTTGATGAATGTGTCAAGTCCATCAACAGTCAGTCAGTAACTGAGTTCTAAAACAGCTCATGAGTTCTTAGTCCTTTTTTAAAAAAATCTGGCCTTGTAGTTTTAATACATGAACCAATGTTATTTCGTATTCCTCTCTGAATACAGCCTGCTAACTTCTCAACAATGTAGTTACCCTCAGTTAAATTTGAATTTTTGGCTTAAGGTCATCTTCCTATGGTAAGTTTTATGGTTAAGCACATTCTTTACTATGTATCAATGTCAGATACTACTGCTCAAATAGTTATAGATTGTATCTGCTGATTTAGTCATGAACTGTAAATGAATTTGAATAATATTTCATGTGAAAATATAGCCTCACTAAATAGTTGCAGGATGCCACTTTAAGTTGTTAGAACATAGTTGGTTCCAGCACTAATAATTGGTTCCAGCACAATTAGTCAATGACTAGTTGGCAAGATTAAGTACTCAGTTAAAATGACCAATGGGATATATCTTGATTCCACTTATCAGGAAAGGAAGAAACCAGATCAGTTCCCAGCTACTCCAAGCTTCATCAAAATGGCACATTCATACTAAACTGTTTAGCCTTGTTCCAAAATTAAATTAATCCATCGTGTCCAAACTATGTTTGACATGCCAAAAATAAACAATTTAGAGGTTGATGCAAATGTTACGCTTGACACACTACACAGCTAAATTTGTTTTAAGAACCTTCCATTTATTTAAATGCTGGCCTTTCTAGGAGTTAGTGTTTGATTTTGCATTCCTAGTAAACAGTAAAATTTATTTGAATTGCGGTGCATAAAGATACAAACAGTCACACAAACACAGTCTGATAGATTGTTCCTTTCAACTGCCATTTTCTACTAGTTTGCAAGATCCTCATCTCCCAAAAATACAGGGGTACACAGGGTGACGTAAGATGTAGACTTGCAGTACATATAGGTCAGTAGGCTGTTTTAGAGGGCATGTAACAGTTAGATTTGTTTATTTTTTTTTTCCCATGTACTTCTGTCTCACTTCTAGCTGCAGCTTTTGGACACTATTGAATTCAGAGTTCTTTTACATCTGAATTAATGACTAGATAGCTCTAGGCAGACATCAAGCTTACATAAATCTGTGAAATTACTGACTTAAAAGGATAACGTTGGTTAATTCCTGGGAATATTTACTCCTAGATGAAAGGCAAATAAAGTATGTGGATGCAGAGATACAGATTAAATATGCACTTAATTTGATTTCCCAGATTATTGCACTTATTTATTCAGCAATAAATGTGAATAAAATACTTGTCATTTTATTATTTCATTTTTATGTTGCTTGACAGTATTGAAATTGATCATTAAAATAACATAACAGTAAATAGCTCTGCACAAACTCAGAATTCTGGATATGTTAATGTACCTATAGCTACTATGTTGATAAAACTGATGATCACATATATCCTAGTCTCACACAGGCATATTTATAGAAGCTACTTTCTGAACATTTGAAAATATTCATAACTGGACCTAAAAGTGATTTATTTATCACTGTAGTATTCTGTTTTTAAATAAAATATGGGTAAATTAGCTGGATAGAAAGGACACAAGCATAGGAGACACTAGCTCATGTTGTGACTTGTAAATTCTTAGGCATATTTGTTACAATTTAAAATGGAATTTTAGCTGACATTTCTTGGACGATCTGTGCTTTGTCTTCCTGAAGTTTAAAAAGCAAGCATAGAATAGTCAGCCTTTAGATCTAAAATAAAGTTGCCCTTTAAGCCTGAAGGGTTTATATAGCCTGGTCTGTTTGTAGGGTTTTAAACTTTGCTGATGCCTTTCCTTTGCTCTTCACTATCCTTTTTCTAATATTTGCACTATATAAATTTTAAATTAACATATTTCACTGCTTTATAGATGTTTTCAGACTACATGTAGGATTTCAGTATATCCATACAAAAGTATTGGGCAAACATCTGTAATTCCTAACACAGCTGCCTAAAACCTGGCCTTCATTATTATGTGTAATGACTTTTAAAGACATATGGGTACTTCAGTCTAAACCAAGCCAGATGATGTAGTTTGACCTGGTTTGGAAAATCACCTTTCAGCTTTTCCCGTTCCTGATCAGCTGTTTCACCACATACTTTTTTCTCATACAACACGAAAGTCACCGAATGACACTTAGTTCCTGTGTGACAGGTAGGATGGTTTCCATATGAAAGAAAGAACAGAAAGAAAACAATGGTAAATGTTCAGAATTTTTTTCTTCATTGTGTCTGTCTTTGTGTTGTTGATGAAACAATAGAACATGTGGCAAGCTGTTTGTAGTATGGCAGTACAGTTATATACATGTATTTATCTATCCGTAGGAAGACAAAGAATGCCTTTTAATAGATTAAGGACACACATTTTGACACTGTTAATCTTAATGTTGTTTCTCTAAGCCTGGACTAGACAGACATTTTACTGAGTTCTACAGATCCAGCGCTATTTCAGGTTTGAGTAACTTCACTGAATTGCTGTACTAACACTTTAAAGAGTAGTACATGTACGTAAATATATTTTTCTGGAATGGTAATGAATCCTTTATGATACCTGATACAGCTGTTGATATGCTTGCAACTGACAAATGTAATCAATATATATAAAGACATTATTTATTTATTTACTTTGAAATTTATATGCTTTGAATTAAAATGTCTCTATAAAAAATATGAAACATATTAGGACCAGATGGCACTAAACATTGCAAATGATACAACTCTACATTTTTTTTTGAGATTGGGATTATCTGTGGCATTGGAATTGGAGATAAAGCACTGGCATTTTTTTGTTGTTGTACTGTTACATTTATTAGTATTTGGCTATTTTAGGACATTTTATAAAGCGTCAAAGAGTGGAGAAAATATCTGAGCCAAGACAAGTAGTACAACAAAAGTATAGCAGTAAGTATTCTTTCTGCATCTTTTTGACAGTTATTTTGTCCGCTTTGTTGAAAATTTGAGTGCTTCCTAAGTATTCAGAAAAAGAAATAGCAGCTGGGGTTACTCTTTTCCTCTCTTATAAAAGAAATGAAGTGACATCCAGCTTTTCTGTTGGCTTTGCTGCTTAGGAATGCTTAGCATGTGTGCATAGGCATATAAATAATTCCTCTTTGATGTAATTTTTGCCAGAGTTCACTCATTTGAGTGACATTTTTGCCCCATTTACATCAATGTTAACATTTCCATTAACTTCCACAAGGCTGGGATTCCACCTGTTTTGTCTAAGTTCATTATAGTTCAGCCTAATGTATGTAAAAGCATTTATATTTAATAGCTTCAGTGGAATGCAATTGTCATGACCGGCAAATCTTGCAGAGGGCACAAAGGATCATCTGGCAAGGAACAATCCAACATAAGGCCTTATACAGTGGAATAGAAATACTAAGCTTTACATTCAGTGAGAAATTGCATGGTAAGGGGCTTTCAAAATTGCCCCCTTTTAAAAAATTGTTTTCAAGTAGAATATTGCTGCTTTTAAGGAATTTTGTCTAAGTTTACAGCTTCATTCCTGCATATGCGTTGTCATAAGCAACACAAGTTAAAAATGTGGGTCTAACAAGATGGAGACAAATCTGTTAGCACCACACAGATATGAGTGAATTATGCTACTTAGCTGGTTTGATATCTAATTGTGCTGAAAAAGAAACAAAGGTTGAAAGTCAGTGTCAGCAATAAAGAAAAATTTTCTGGAAAAAAACAAGTCTGTCCCTTTGGCCCCTAATTCTCCCACCTTTTTTCCCTGCATCTTGCCTGCAGTCGCAGTTGTAGTGAAAGCTGTTCAGTGGAGCAGCTCACCCTTGGTGCAGGAGCTGGAATGTGCTCAGCACGTCTGTGCTAAGTATGGTTTCAAACTTAAATTTTTCTCTTTTCTGCTTCTTGATGTAGTTTCCTTGGCTCTGCCTGGATCCAGGTCTAATCCTGTCTTCTGTGTGTTGGTAAGAGTTTTGGCTAAACTCTGAGATAGCTGGAAAACTGTGTTACTGCAAAAGATAGCAGGGGATATCCATTTGCTGCGGGTGCTTCAGCTCATAATATCAGTTTATCCAGTACTTCCTGGATATGGAGGATTTGGGACAACGTATAGGCAATGTTTTCTCTGGAGCACACCAATAACTGTTTGCAGGTGAACAAGAGTGCAGGTGGTTGGGATTTCTAAGCTGTTTATGATAACAAGAGATGTTTTGCCATTTGTGGCTTTGCTTCTTATATGGCAGGAGGTGGAGAGGAAAGCCCTTTTTTTTGGCTCATGACAGAAGTTTGTAAACAGTAAGGTTTTCCATGTTCCCAATTTTGATTTCAGTAGACACTCAAGAATGTATTTGTTAATACATTCTTAATAACAGTGTTGTCTATAAATATGTATGGTGGCAGTCCCTAATGTGGTGATGCTCAACTAGTGTACATATAGGTCTAATTCCTTTGATTTATGTAAACTGGTGTAAATCTGTTTAGTTGAAGATCTGCACCAAAGTACAGGAAGTGCACATGCTAGCCAGGGAAGGTAGTAGTAGTTTCTAACTCTTCTACTTACTGCTTTCATATGGATGTGGAATGTTTTGAAGTTGACATGGTCCAAATAAGGTATGTTTAATTTTCTATTTGGAGTGTCAGTATCTTGGTAAGTGGAACAACATCCTTGTTTTAGGGATTATGTTTTGTTATTACTTCATAGGAAGTGAAGACTCAGTTTGGAGCTGGACTTTTGAGCAATACTGAAACTAAAAGGGACAGAAATATTTCTTTAAAGGGTGAACTGATTGCATGTGCAGCGTTATGCAATTAAAATGTTTAGCTAATTCAAAAGTTACATGCATTGAAATTAATAAGACTGTGTATGTTCACATAACACAGCTGAATCCAGATATTTAGGGCATGTAAAATGAAGTAAAACAAAAAGATTTTAAGAATTTTGTAGCTTGCAAGATCAATGAGAAATGCAGTTCTTTTCAAATAGAAAATGATAATGCCTTTCACTAGGAGCAGAGCTTTTACAAAGGGTCTTTCAACTGAGGATCTCACAACTCTGCTTGAAATGCTGAATTAGGGCTCAACATTGAAGCCTTTATCAAATGAACAGTCTGAAGGGGAAGGGAGTGCTCCAATGATTCGTCATCTGTGGCACTGGACTCTTGCGCCTCGCCCTGTGAGGTAGGGCAGCTTTACTTTCTATAATTTGCAGAATGAGCAAGCGAGAAGTGTGACTTCCCTAAAGTTACACCACAAGTCTGTGGCAAAGTTGTGGAATAAAACACCAAAGCAGACACGTACTTAAGCTAATCATCTTTCTCTCGTGATTCTATGTTGGGAAGAACAACAACTGGTTTGAAATTTAAACCAGAAAAGATAATCATGTCTTTGCCTGCGATAGTTGTCTTTGTTGAGGAAACACTTGAATTATCTTGGAAATGAAGAATCACTTTCCAAAATCTGCTGGAGCAGGAGCTGGGGAAGAGAAAAGCTAACCCTATGGATTTTCTGACCTGAAGACCAGTTGAGCTAAATTGATGTTAAGCTAATAAATTTTCATATAATAGTCATCACCTTCCTTTTTTTCCCATAAGAATGATTCTACTAGAAGAAGATAAAATATTTCTTGGAGATATATATAAATTAGATGTTTAATTAAAGCCCTAGTCTTTGTCCTTTGTGTGTCTATTTCTCACCATTTTACTTTTCTCCATCCTTCTATCTGGTTTAAATCTTTAAAATGCTATACAGAAAACTGCCTCAAGCACACTTTGAGAACTTGAGCAAGTTGCAGTTTTGCATATTCAGCTGAGAGCCGGTGGCAATACTCAGTCTCACCATTTCATCATAGACAGGTGATATTACAAGTAGAAGATCATTCAGGTTTGTAAATGATAGATTTTACAAGGCAAAACAAACGTCAGTAATCTGCTGTGCTTTGCAGCATCTGTGCCATAAATAGGCGCACTGTCTTGGTTACTTGGGTGACTCATTTTTAAATGTATGATAAAGTATATAAAATTAATGATGTGTGCTTATACTTAAGTGATAAAAACCAGTTTCTGCCAGTGTGCTAATGTACATAATTGCTTCTTTACCACTAGAAACCAGATACTCTTCCATTCATGCATTCATGCTCTGGCTGTTTAATTTATGGAACTGTTTTATTTCTTTCCTTTTTTTTTTGGCGGGGGGTAGGGAATGAGAAAAAAATATTTTACATTGTTACTGGACTTGGGATGTACAAGTATGATTATGTAAAATCTGTGTCTGGGTGGCTGTTTGTCCTTTCTTGCTGAGTATTCGGTGCTCACTGAGTGGGAGGGTCACACTGAGACTAATAAGGACAGAGCTGCATCCCCCTCCACCACTCTTTGGAGACTCACTCCAGCAACTCCTCGGCACTACAGCAGCTTTGTACAGGCATTTTCAGTGCTTCTGGGAGACATACTAAAACAAAAATTAAAGGTAAGCAACTCAATATTTGTAGTCAATTGTCTAAACATGTCACATGTGCCCACACACTACAATATTCCTGTTTTGTGGGTTTTTTTTTCCAAAATTGCCTACTAAGTTTATTACTGATATTGCCAATGTTAACTGTGTCATATGTAAACGTGATGTACACAGCAAGCTTTTCCTGTAATCGGTCTGTGCTATAGGATTCTGTTCACGACTGCGTGAGTACATTATCTGTGCTCCTGGGTGACTACAGGTACGTGCTGCTCTGCTGATGAAAACAGTCCTACTCAATTTGCAGTGATTTACAAAACTGATTGAACTGTTGCAAATTGCCACAATGCCGCGTGTGCTTATTAATGATGTGCATCTATTTACACCCCAAGGTCTCTCGCTGTGTCCCGTGCTCCTCGGCGTGCCTCTCGCCCGGCCCGCACCCCGTTAGCTGGCGCACACCCGCGGGCAGCGGCGGGGTGGGACGTGCGGGCACCGCTCTGCGGGGCGGCCGAACCCGCGCCGTTCCCGGGCAAGTCGCGGCGATGCCGAGCCTCCTC
>VZRW01011016.1:150916-179742 GCA_013398125.1 Aegotheles bennettii
GAGCCCCCCGAAACGGGCGGCGGGAGAGGACCCGAGCCTGGGGGTGGGGTGGGAGCGAGGGGGTGGCGGTGCTAGGGGCTGAGCTGGCAAGAGCCCTTCAGAAAATGAGACCTCTGGAGCGACAGCTCTAGTGATTTACTGATGCCTGCTTGTAAAGCAGGTGCAGGAAATTAAATGATAATGTTATTTGAACATGAATTCACTTTGTTGCTGTTGGGGAGGCTGCAAAAGTTAATGATGGTGTGGTTGCTGTCAGTACATGTGACTGACAGAATAGCTCTGGTGATGAATAAGGTGCCTTGCAAAAATAATTATAGAAATTGCATCTTAGGCTTGCGATTTGTTTTTCTTACAGAAAATGTGATTAGAAAAATATTTGTCATTTTCAGTGTTTCATTAAGTTCACGTGTATGTATACGTTGCAGTCAGCTTGGAAGAAAAGCTCATGCTGTCTTTTAGAGGACAAAAGATTTGTTGTTGAAGCCAGACTGTATTTTTGTGAGATTTAAACTGTAAACTCAACACAGGCTGCTCTAGGCACTTGCGTATTTTGCAAGGCAGAAAAGTATCGCGTTTTGGTTTACTCTGCGCTTAGACTGAAACAATTGCATCTTGTCCTTCTTCAATTTGAAGACTACTTCAGCAATCACTGGCAGTGCTGTGACACTGCACAGTTCAGCTAATATATTTAAAACTGAAAACTTAGGAGAAAAATAAAAAAATAATAGTCATCACTAGTGAAATGAAAATTTAGTGACTATACAACGAATATCTCTGCGTTAATATCTCTGAGGTGTTACTTCTGAGTTTAATAAAGAACTAAAGGAACATATTTGTAACTTATTTCTAATTTTACATAAGTCTGTTTCTGTAGCTCCTTACAACAGACAAACAATATACTTTGCATGCAACTAGCAACTTTCTCTTTTCTTTTTTTTTTCACAGTTAACTAATTCTTGTTTGTAGTTTTTTAATGGGGTGAGAAGAAAAGAATAAGAAGAGATTGTTCTGAATACGATTATTTTCTGTTTCAGACTTGTAGCTGATTGTTCACATGTGTCCAGGAGGAGATGAAGTACATTGGATCCTGCATAGTTTGGCTTTGTATGGCAGTCTTCCTCCTCTTTCCTGTTTCTACTTCCGTGGCTGTCAGTGACCAGACAGGTACTTACATTTTCTTGCCCATCATAGACCAAAGGCATAAATCTCAGTACTGAACAAATTTGAACATATAATGACAGTACCTGGAAAACAAGCAGTATGACAGGTAAAACTATAAAATAGGTTTTTTTTCTAGTATCTTATTTTTAAAAAAAGGCTAACTTTGAAGAAGTTCCAAAGTAGTCTTTCTCTTTCCTATGCTTGGTAGATTCATGTCTGGAAGCAGTTGTAGTTCCTAGGAGCTTTGGTTTGTACTTTTTTAACTTTATCATACAAAACAAGATTCTAAATCAGAGTTTGAAAAAATTTTGCGAACAAAGTCATTAGAGCAGACCAGTGATCACATTGATCTAAACAACCTAATGTTCACGTGAACCTCGCCTAAATCTAATCCCCAGACCAGGTCATGTGTTTCATAGATGCAGAGTTAGACAAAATCTTGTGCCTAAGAAGACAGGGGAAAGGAATATAATGATATTGTTTAATGTAAAAGCTGTTAGACTGTCTTCTTAAAATTTTCTCATATTTCTGTCTTCTTCTCTCTCTTATTCTCCATGTTATCTAGCTCTCTCACTTAAACTGTACATTGACTCTCCACAGAGTGGTAAATTCTGTCTTAAAGGTGTATCGTGTGTGCTTGTAGAATAAGGAATCGTCAGTTTTCTAGAATTGCTCAGACTAAGAGTATACCTCAACTTTCAATAATGTTCCTACAATTATTAGTAAGGAGTACATGCTTGTTGCTATTTAAATAGAAATAAAAAGAGTTTTTTCTTTTTTTTAATAAAACTTATTTTTAATAATGCTGTTTTTCCAGAAACCTGATGAAAGATAATAGAAGCTATACATATACAACAACTTTGAATCTCTGTAACACATTTATAACTCAGGCCCAAGAAATTTAAAAAATTAATGACTAGGGCAATAAACCTTATACTACTCCTGGAAAAAACACAAATAGTAATATTTAATAAATAATAAGTGTACTATGTGGGTTCTAAGGTAAGAATAATGTGTTGTGAAGAGTCTGAATTAAAGTCAAAGACTACTTTGCCTTATATTTTTAGGGCAGCAAGGCTAAGTGCTCCACTGATGAATTATTCTTAACCCCCGTGAGAGAGTAAGCCGAAATCATAGCTGTGCAGTCATTACCTTCAGCTGGCTGAAAGAAGCAAAATAGGTTGTCTTCCCTGTCATTGGTAGCTGGTGGATTGTAGAGGGAAGTTTGAAAAGTGCTAAAAGGGTGTGAAAGCAGAAGATTCCCTAATAATATAAAAGAATAAATGTAAACTTCAGAAATTTTAAAACAAAATGCCAGGATGCATTGCCTCTTTTTATATTCTTTTTTTCCCCTAATGAAAAGATGTAGTAAAAGGTGGACCAGTCATAGAAGATGTGATAGATACATTGAACTGCTAATAAACAGTATACCTGAACTGTGCATTATGTTCTGCTAGACGTCTGTGACTAGGCAGACAGCAGGGAAATTGCAGTTTTCCTTAACCTGATTGCCACAAATGGATCAAATATGGGTCAAGTCAAACCACTGGGAAGAAGAGTAGAGATTGAACCTCTCCTGAGAATAACTGACGGTGTGCAGTTGGGAGAGGCTTCTGCAGTTTGAGGTGATACAGACAGATGGTGAGGAATAACAAGTAGATAGCTGCCAGCTTGAGCAGCTCTGCCAACAGCAGGGAAGGGAATAGGCTCAGAGTGATGCCTCCAGTTGATAACAGGAAAGAGAATCTTCTAGAAATTGAAGGGATGGTTACTGTCCAAAAAAGAAATACAAATTGTAGGCCAGAAAGCAGGAGCTGAGAAAGAACAGACTCTGATGGTGCAGCCAGTGGTAAGGGGTACAGATGTGTCTGCAAGCCTTTTGTTAATCTGCCTCATTCAGCTGAACTGAGTACTCTGTGTTGCAAAGTTATCTAGTTCTGGTTTGATAACTTGTATGCAAGTGAATGTGTTACAAATTGAAAACGTGCTCACTTCAAGGAGAGAGAAATAGCCAACCTCCTTTTTTTCTTTTTTGTGTTTTTTGGTCTTTGTTTTGTGCTGTTTTTTTTTTGTTTGTTTGTTTTGTGTTGTTTGTTTTTTGTTTTGTTTCCTTTCTTTATGGCTCTTTATTGGGCCTTTGTTCTCTCCCATGTACCAGTTCTGTTTGGATCAGCATCTGTCCTTCAGGATCTGTCTAGGCAATCCTTTTAATTTTCTTCCTTCAACAACATATGCGTATCATTTACTTCTCACTGTTCTAATATGAAAGCTTTTCCAGCAAAGCCCATTTAGATAGGCTCTTGGATTATGGTATTTACATCCTGAAACTTCTCACCTGATCTACTTGAGTCTAAAGGAATGGCCTTCAAATGCAGGGAAAAGTGTAAATTAAAGTTAATTGGAAGGGGGTGGGGGGAGGAAGTGTGTTAGGGAGAGGAAATCTCTTCTGCAAGAGAAAGAATTAACTTTTGTGCATATATAGAATCGTAGAAGGGAGAGCTTTTCTGAGCTGGCATTCTGAATATACTTCGGGACTTAGTCATTGTATCAATGTTGTTATAAATTATTATCAGTATTGACAAAAAATGTCAGAAAGTGACATAATATGCTGGATCTTCTGGGAGCAGTCCTCCTTAGGCTCTGAACATGTGTCAGTAACCATTAGATTCACATCAAGGATTTCTTTCAGTTCTCACTTGTCCAGAAGCCTTGTTGTGCTAATTGTTCATCAGAAGGAAGCACTTCTAACAACAGAATCTGAGGGACAGGGTTCAGGAGTTCTCCACAATCATGTTTTTGATCTGACTTCAAGAATATTTTCTTCATGTTGTCAACTTACGTTGTTTCGTTGTTGGGAACATTTGGTTCATTTGGTCTTGGAGCATGGACATGAGCTCTTTCTCTAGTGACACATGAAGTTCTAATTTGATCATTCCTGAACGCTTCATAATAAGAATATTAATACTTTGTCTCATTCCCAGATCATTACTGCTTTTTCAACTTTCTTTTACAATTACTGTTTCTCAAAGTCACTTGCTAACCCACAAAAAATGTAGTATAAACAAAGTCCTGGGGCTGTCAGGCATGGTGAATTTCATTTGCCTTTTGACGTGGAATGTGTTGTGAAAACTGTTGGCTCTAGATCACAATTTTAGATAGGCACTTTAACCCAAATACAGTGAGTGGTTTCAAGTATGCAGATTGGCTTAGCTATCCAGTTTTCATGTTTTAGTAGAGCTTGATACTTCTCAAAATCAAGATAATGGCTTTACAATAACTCATATACAATGTATTCATATTCTTAATATTTAATTCTGAATATTTAAGGTTGTATCCACAAACTATTGTTAGCATTGCAGTGTTTAAGCAACCCTGCCACCCTTGAATTCCTTGACTTGTTGAATACTAAGTTTTCTTGAGTAGTGAATTAAGGATCTTTAGGTATCTGTAAGAATGTGGTTTATGAAAGCCTGCACACTGTGGAAAGCCACTTCAGCTAGTAAGTAAGTAGTACATAGGAGACCCCAGACTACGAAGAACGCTCTCAGTCACAGATGTTCTCGCAGTATGAAGCCTGTAAAATAGATCAGCCCATTTTTTATGGAGAGGTAGAGAAGAAAAAAAACATCAACTACTGTGGCCAAGTTGTTCACCTGGGATATGAAGTCCTGTTTTTCACTACCTACTCTTTCTCATGGGAGAATCCAGTTCTCTAGGGTCTAACATGAGCATCCTACTGCTTAGGCTCTGTTGGTATGGATTTCTTATTCCTGCCTGTCACAGCTGTTATGTTATTTACATAACCATCTAAATAGTCACCAGACTTGGAGTTGATTTCTTTCCTATATCAACAAACTTCAGTCTCTTTCGTTCCTCTTCCCACCCTTGTCTTAATGAACATGCATATTGTAATGTAATATGATGTGACTTAAAGAGTAAAAACAAAAAAAGTCACATCTGATTTTCTGGTACTTCTATACATGAGACTACAGGTATGTAGGAAATCTGAATTCATGACCCTATTTGAAAGTAGGCCAGCTGGGTCCATTTATCTTCAGTATGAATACCTTTGAGGCGGACTAGTTGGATGTCATTGCTGACACACTGAAGGTATGTCACACACTCTGAAGAAGTTCCCTATGAATATATGTTTATGAAGCCTGATCCAGTTAAGAGTGTGAGACAAATCCCAGCTAATGTGGGTTTCTGCCTGAAGCTTGAGTTCAATATAGGATGTGAGTATATGTTAGGTGAGGCTTTGCTGTTTGGCCACATTCATTTGGCCTGTCATGCTTATTGATGGAAACTTCTGTGTCCTTGCAATATGCATGTCAGTGATGTTAGATGACAGCTGAAAACTTCACCTGAACATAAAGTTTAATTATAAAGTAGCAGATAGCTACTTGTGAAGTGAATCTAGTCATTACAGGTTATGCTTGATCTGGAGGAGCCAAGAGTGCTTGTTGAAAGCTGCAGCTCCCAGTCAGGAAGTGCACACAACAGATATCTGTAAGAGTGAGACTGAAGCATGCACCAGAGTCCCCTTTGTCCTCATTTACGTGGAAAGGAAAGCTGGGCATGGGGCCTAGATGGAAGCAGCAGTGTGCTTCAACAGGTGTCCTGATAGTTCCAGGAATTCAGAACATGCCATTGCATGTTGCAGCAGATAAGTCTAGATGCAACACCCTTATTTATTTTTTTTGCATAATGCTATTAGAAAACATAAAAATTCTTACTAGCATCTTATTGGAGAGACAGAAGATCAGTGATCTGTGATATAACTGTTTGATCTGCATAAATATGTGTTTTCAAAATTATTAGGCTTATTTTTTAATAATAAGCTTCTATGTAGAGCTGGTTTATTTCTAAAGATTAAGGTCTGTAATTTCTCCTATGCAAGGTCATCTCATTAATTTACAGGTATGTTAACTTCAGTTTTGATGCCACCATTTTAACATAAATTGTGGACTTCAGTCCAGACAGACCCAGTTCCATCACATGCAGAGCAAACTAGCATATAAATGTAATCTCATTCTTTTCCTGCTTCATTAGTTTTATAGTAGTGTATTCTAACAGGGCAGGTAGGTGCATGGTTTCCATGCCTGGATTAGCGGTAAGGGTTTGTCTTGTTCTTTTTCCTTCCTGAATGTCTTCATGCAGATCTAATTCAGCTACCCGCAGGCTGAATGTGTAAACTGTCTGTTTTGTCTCAGGCCAAAGGAAATGTAAAGATCTGCCAGCAGTACCTAGAGTCTTTGAAGAGGCTAACTTTTTGACTGTAAAAACTGTAACTGTAGAAAGACTTTTCATCAATCTGCAGCAATGAAAGTTGTCAGTCTCTTGGTATAGAGAGGTTTATGGTTTAATATTTTAGAGTTTTGCCTTAACTCTCAGGTAAAAAGAGTAATATTGGGCTAAAGGAGTGCATGAGATAGAGGAAGATTCATAGTAACCCTTTCAGTTCTTCGGGGAATATGGAATACAACCCAACAAGTAACACTTCCATGGCCTGTCTATGCTGTGACTGTTATGCCACTGATAAAAATAGGTCCACAGTCCAGTCTGTGGCATGTGAGGAATTGTTGCTATCATCTGGATAACACAGAAAATTAGTCTTGAGACTTTATTTGGCCTTGAAGAAAGTGGTTGGGGAACAAGCTAAAACTCACTAGTCTTTTGTTACTCAGCCTTCATATAAGTTAATGCTGGGGAAAAAAATCACAGTTGTGTCCCAGGTTCTCTAGAGCTTATTACAGCAGTTCAAGGTAAAATCAGCAATAACTTGTACCTGGCTCCCCTTGTTATAAGTAGTGTAAAGTAATTTAACTGAAAAGAGAATATGCTCCATAGTCTTTATATATATATATTTTTAAAAAACAGCTTGGTTAGAAAGCATGCAGATTTAAGAAAAATGTTTGTTGGTGTGTGTGTCCTGCTATTGCAGCTTCAGCCGTAACAGGCTTCCTTTACACTAACATGTTTCTTATAGCTATACTTGTATAAATCTACCATAACCACATTCATTGTTCTAGAGTCTCTATAGATAAAAATCTAAATTTCATAATCTGTATAAGAGATCGAAGGCTGAGGTTTGCAGATTAGAGGTTATCTAAGGTGAGCCTGTTTCTGTCCCGTGGAGCGTGTGTGTATAACAAACAGTGTATTGAAATTGCTATGTTAGTATGTAATTCCAGTGAATGCTTTTCACACTACACAAAACTCCCTGTAAACTAAGAATGATGAAAGATTTCGTTTCAGTTTCAGAGATTTCAACGTGAATATTCTTTACAGTTCTGCACCTTTTCTGGGGAAAGGGAATTTACAGTGGGAATTGCTGTTGGTTTTATTGTGTATGTTTCAATAAACTTTGTATCTATCTGTATAGGTAAATGCATGTGTATACACATTTATATATATATATATATATTTATGTGAAGGGAAGGATACATTCTCTTAGAGCCTTAGAAATAAATTAATTTGAGTGATGTTACTTGGTATTATATATTGCAATTTAGACCTAAAAGACAAAATTTGATGCATCTTAGAAAAAAATATCTTCCACCCAGTCTGTTCTTTAAACGATTGACATCTCTTTTATTAACCATGTTGTCAGGAGGTATCTTTATATTTGTATTATATAATTTAATTTCACTTTTATCCAATTAGCCTTTCTTAATCCAGATCAAATACTGTTACCACATTTAATAGAATTTAAGACTTTTGAAGGATAATCAGCTTTCTACATTACTACAGAATGAATGACAGATTTCACGTGCTTTAAGCACGTGAAAATAGCTTTTCTAAATGCCAGCTTTCAGTCTGGATGCTCTTGGAAGCCTTTAAATATAAATGATTTCCTAGTTAATGGTAGGACATTCCTCCTTACTTTTTTCCTTGAACTGACACTTCAGAAAGCCCCGTCACTGCTCAGCAGCTTCAGACATATGTTGGCCATCTTTTTAGTCACATCAACTCAACATAGAGCTCTGTGCTTGATAAATACATGGGCCAAACCCTGCATGTCATCTTCCATTTGATGGTTTTATTAGGACTTAGCAGGGCTGTTTGCAAAGCTCATTAAAGAGAGAGCCCTGTTGTTGACCTATGCATAAAAGTGACATTTCTCTGTATTTGTTTCTTAAAAGTGTGTATTCCTCTGTGTATATATAAAAAAGAAAAAAAAAAGGATTTTATGCAAGTAACCTACTGCATATTAGTAAGTGTTTTATCTAAGTGTTCAGTTTAATTTACCATGTTCCAGATTTCACAACATTCTGCTTGTTTACCTAAATACTTTGGTTTAGACTTATTCTCATGTAAAACAGCTTAATTGTCAACTATTTTTTTTAAATATAAATTTTGCTTACGTTATTTATTATATGATATGATTATATCTTTGTTGACCCACATTTTAAAGATGCTGTTCACTGAAGTAACCGGAGATAATTGTCATAGTAATCAAGCATTTATATTTTATTTTTTCATGTTCATTAATGGGGAAAAAAGAAATTTTCTAATAATATAACCAGAAATGAAAAAACCACTTAGAACAGATGTTATTGTTTTATTGAGTACTGTAGATTGAAAAAGATTGGTAAGGATTTAGTGGTTTTCTTCTGGTTATATTGTTCATGTGAGCTTTGATGATAAACGGCTGAATAAAAATATGATGGAATTTGTATCTGTCTATATTATTAGAAGTGTAGTATGAAATCTGAATATCATTGCTGTTATTTAGATTTTGCAATTTGGTTTATTGCTGTTTTTCATATCCTAAAGAAACAAAAGAAACATTCCTGTTAATATTACTATCACTGTCATGATGTTTTATTCCAATTTGGGTTTATTTGATAAGATCTTATGATAGATACTAAACTGTATTCTCTTGAAGGTGCTGTGTGTCCTTTAATGAAAACAGTTGTCCATCATCTCAAGCAATTCAATAGAGACAGTCTTGGTATTACAGGTAAATGACTGCATTAATATGGATATCTATATTAATTGACTAGTGCTGGATGTAATTGTAGTCTGACTGAAGCTGGTTTTAAAACTGAAAGGACAGTGAAGAATGCCACCCCTATGCTCCAAAAGCTGTTGTTTTTAGGAAGGTTGTATTAAAATCAGAACATGTTGTTCTTGAAAAGTATTTCTTCAAGTTCTGCAGCCACACTTGTTTCCGTTGTTTTTCATCAAACATCCTTCATTCTTATCAGTTCAGATGATAAAAGGAAATAAAGAATGCATTACTCAGGTTGCAAAGTCATCTCCTGAGTGAATTTTGCACTGCTAGTTTCTCTTTCGATAAAATGAATATTGGAATTTTCTCTGACTTAAGATACTGGTTTTCAAAATAGCTTGTCATTCTGTACTCTAGATAAAGTCACCAAGCATGCTAAAAGTCAGTATTTACTTCCGTTTTTTAAATAGCATTAAACAAACTAAATCATTGTTATCATATTTCACAGGGTTTGATCTGGCAGAAAGCTTTTCTTTGAGGCAAACATCTTGTGGAGGGGAAAAAATCTGTTTTAAACTGGGAAGCGCGCCTCTCGTCAGAGACACAAAGTAAGATACTACTTTCATCCTCTTTAAAAGATGAAGCACAGACTAAATGCTACTAATGAACTGAAACACTGAGCAGAGTATCCAAAGAATGCCACAGAAAGACAAATATGACTGTTTTCAGGCGTTTTCATCTGTAACAGGTTTTTCTTCAGGAAACATTTTGGTTCAGGTGGTTTTTTTTTCTTCTGGAATCTGGACATATTTAGGTAGAAAGTTAATTGTGAGTATCTTTTTCTCAAATTGTGATTCTGAAACTGAAAACTCTGCTGTTTATATATAATATCTATAAAACAAAGCAAACAAAGAACTTTCATGGTATGACATGGTATGACTTCCCTTCTGGCAATTGGTTTTCCTCTCTCTCATTGCTGCTGGCAGGATTAAAGAGGGAGAGAGGGTCACCGTTTCCTTAAACACTATATTTTCATGGGGGTTTTTTCTTTTCTCCAGTGGAATTGGCATCTTGCCTTTGAGCAGCAATGGAATGGTGCTTACTCAGTGTAGAGGTGAAACTAGACATCATCCTATTCTGATAGAGGGTAGGATGAAAGGCAGAGACTGCATGAAAAAAAACAAAAGGAAGATGAGAGTAAGGCACAATGGGGTTGGATGGATTTAAGTTTGCACGAGGACAAGGAAATAGCAAGAAGTAGTTAGGAATGTAGTTTCAAGTTCCTCATGCTCAGTGGAGAGAGAGAGAATCATCTCAGAGCTTCTTGGTTGAGATGTGCTCTGAGTCATGGGATTGTGGTTTCTGTACAGCATGTTCCTGTGATGACAAGAGAAGCAACTGTATTCCTGTGTCTTCAGGTTGAGTATTCTCTGTTGCAAGAGGTCTGGCTCCAGCTTGCCTAGGAAAAAATATACCCACTCCTCAGACTTCCCCTTTGGTTGGATCCTGGGCAGAGCAAAGAGGTGCTATGGGTACTGTGAGGCCAGGAGAGGAGAAGGGAGGGGTTGGAGGCACCCAAACACAAAACAAAGTAATCTTTAGGAGAGGAGAATTATTTAAGAAATAGGATCTAAATATTCTAGATTACCAGATAGGTTCTAAGTGTTTCTGAGGTATTACATACTGTAAATGCAAAATTATCATGGTAGTGTAGTTCTGCAAAGTTTAAACAAAGCAATCACTGTCTTTTTTAAAAATACTTTGAACATTTACTATGGAAGGAAAAATTACTAGATAAATTACTTGACACAGACAGCACTCTTATTTTTGTTAGAACCTTCCCAGTATTATCAAGGTTGTCTTTAGAAGAGGAACAGGTAAAATTAGGTACCACCCATACAAGTTTTTACTAAAAATATTTTGAAAGTTTGTCAATAAAAAAACTCTCTTTAAAATCCATTATTCAGTTTACAGATTTTTTTCTGTGGATGGGAATTTGAGGGAAAGGCAAGACTACAGAAGACTAGAAAATCAAGGCAATAACAAAAATGTGATGCAATTTTGCTTTAAGAAGTTTAGTAGTGCTTTGTGTACAGTGAAATGCATATTGCAAGCTGACTTTATTCCGAAACTATAAGAAAATCAATAGCAAATATGGAATGAGAGGAGCTAGAAATTGGAAAGGAGTAAATTATTTGAAATTCCTATTACTTTGAGGAAAAATTCATGATTCAAAATGATTGATCTCTAAGAATTCAGTATTTTTGAAAAGGGTCTGACAGGTGATTTTGAAGTTGAAAAATGTCAAATTTTATTCCCAGCTTTTATTAGTAGGCCCGAATATAATATCTGTGCTCTATTTTCTTCTTTTATAAATGGTTTATTAGTGGAAGCAGTGAAAATGGGGAATTCATGTCACAGCTGGTAGCTGTGGCTTAGCAAAGCCTTAACTCTTAGCAGTTGCAAGGAAAATGCTCTAGAAATAATACTTTTTAAATTTATTTTATGGGGTGGGTTAGAAATCTAACATTGAATATATAATAGCTTTCTGTTTTTGTGATAACTCTTCAGACAAGACTTTTAAAAATTATTTGTTTAAGGTATTTTTGACAGTCTTCTGTACTTCTGGGTTGTTTTTTGTAAGTAAGGGCAGAGGACAGTCAGGAGCATGAAGTCAGGTTTTGACATGGTAGGGTTACAATGAAGGAAAGTCAGGAACTCGGATATCTGTCATCATAACCTTATAATTTACTTTATATCAGTTATCCATGTGTGATATCTTGTAACATATTAGTTTTATTTAAACCTCCTTCTCTTACATTATGTCAGACTGTGTGGTTCCAGACCCCTTGCGTTATTAGATGCACGGAGGTTTTTAGAATCATTCTGCCTCAGAAAATATGTTAGTAGACGTGGTGTGCAGTAAGCAGCAGAACAGTGTTTGTTATTCATCCTGCAGGAAACTGAGAGTATCTGATTAAGCTGACTAGCAAGTATCAAGTAACTTGGCACATCTCCTCTTGCATTTCATTCATTCAGTCGTAATGTGGGTAATAGAAAGCTATGCTGTGCCATTTTTCTTATGTGATGCCATTTTGGTTTTTTCAATGGACCTGGAGTAGTGTTGCACCTATTTATATGTTGTAAATAATACACAATGCAGTGTCAGCTTGGGAAATCGATTATGTTTATTTATGTTTGATTTAGTTATATCTCTTACCCATATGTCTTTTTGTGAGGGAGTTTTGTATGTACTTTTCTTGTGATAGGAGATGGATAGCTTTTCTTATGCTCCAGGTAAATGACTAATAAACATTCATTTATTTCTAATAATATTTTCAGGACTAAAGAATGATTTTTAATAAAAATGCTGTGAGTTACTTATTGCAATTCTAACATGGTCAATAATAGAATTTATTCCTGAGTAAAGTAGTATAACTGAACCTTTGAATCCTAAAGAAATTCACAGTAAAATACCTTTATGCACACAATCTAATTATATAGTCATAATAATAGTAATTGTATAATGTTTTAATTTTATTTCAATAAATACGTTATGGAGATAGTTTGTTTTTATCTAGTTTAACACATGCTGCCTATGCAGTGTATTCCAGTTTGGTGTAGAGCTTACTGAAAAAAGCAGCACGGGGCTCTGTGCTGATAGCAACTCCTTTAGCTCTGTCAGCAGTATTCAGAACTTCTGGACATGAGGCTAATCTTGGTTCTTCAGTTGCCTTATAGCAAGTAAAAGTATGCTGAAATAATTTCACTGTCCTTCTCTAAAGATGCCTCAGGTGTTAGTTATTTCTCATTCTCAATTTACTAGCTTAGAGGTGGGCCATGTTTCTTCTCCCTTGAAAGCGCCAATAAAGGAAATACTAAGTTGATTTCCGCTGAGTTTCAGCATGTTTTTGAAATGGATGTTTATGATTAGCAAATCTTGATGGCATGGTCATGGATTTCTTATTTTGTAGTTTGTTTGGCTTGACAAACCACATTAATTTACTGAAGAGATTATCATAGCTGGCTGTTAAATGATCTCACAGTTACAGCAGTTGGGATTACTTTCACGACTTTTTTAGGAATTCTTCTCCTTTCAGTGTAAGATACTGCAAAAGAGCTTGGATTTTGACTGTATTTGGACTACTGAGCTCCATCAGCATTGTCACTCATTGCTGCCAGAATAGCTGTGACTGCAGCTTGGGCAGTATTTCAGAGAGTGTTTCACCTTCCCATGATGTCTATTTACTGGATGGAGAAATACTGTTCCCACTTCTGTCAGCATATTCCAAGCTTGAGGATTATTTCTGTGAAGAAAATAAACCACAGAATCATAGAATGTTAGGAGTTGGAAGGGACCTCGAAAGATCATCTAGTCCAACCCCCCTGCCAGAGCAGGACAACCTAGAGCAGGCCACACAGGAATGCACCCAGTCAGGTTTTGAACGTCTCCAGAGAAGGAGACTCCACAACCTCTCTGGGCAGCCTGTTCCAGTGCTCTGTCACTCTCACAGTGAAAAAGTTCTTCCTTATGTTCACCTGGAACCTCCTATGTTCCAACTTGCACCCGTTTCCCCTTGTCCTATCACTGGACATCACTGAGAAGAGCCTGTCTCCATCCTCCTGACACTCACCCTTTACATATTTATAAATGTTAATGAGGTGACCCCTCAGTCTCCTTTTCTCCAAGCTAAAGAGACCCAGCTTCCTCAACCTTTCCTCATAAGGGAGATGTTCCACTCCCTTAATCGTCTTTGTGGCTCTGTGCTGGACTCTCTCAAGCAGTTCCCTGTCCTTCTTGAACTGAGGGGCCCAGAACTGGACACAGAATATTTATGTGGGATTTTTTGTTTGGTTTTAATGCTAACCTCTTTAATTGTAAAAAATGTATAGCGAATTGCATTTCTGAGAGCTCAGTAGGCATCAAGGGAGGCAGTTTCAATGTTCAGCCTTTTTATAGGTAGTACTTTGCACCCTTTGGGATGAGCTTTGAAACCACTTTCTGGTTGTATCTGCAGAGACTTCTTTTTTCACCAAAATAATAAATACAAAGACAAACATATGACTTAAGCTGTCAGTGCATGTCCACATGGGCATGACTTCTAATTACTTTTGCCCATGGCATGTTTTTTGGGCAGCAGAGGCAGGTCCATCAGTCTTCTTGAAAAATATTATTGAGATGTTTACTAGTAAGTCATATACCTACTTCTTAAATACAGTATAGAAAGGATAGATGTGAACTTTACCAAATTCCAAAAGATTTCATCAAAAATTTTTAAAACACCTGCTGAAAATGGCAATGAGGAGGTAACCCTGTTTGGTGGCAGTAGTTACTACAGTTATGCCATGCTACAGCTTTTACCTGTGCTTACACAAAGCTGTGCTAGACCTTGGTCTATTAAAATATCAGATATAAGAAACCACCTCTCCCTTCCTATATCTTATATTTATTTGAGGTCATTGAGCTGTTGGAGCCAACAATGCTAAGACTGAAATGTCTGGTATTTTGGTTGCAGGGTATTTTCAAGAAAAGGGCCTTGTCTCTGGAATTTGCTTCCCGAGTGTGGGAGCCTGAATTTAGTACAAATCCTGATGCTTTCTTCAGGTCTTTCAAAGTAGTGGATCAGAAGCTGCAGTGATACAATCTTTTTTTCTCTGATTCTAGTGGAAAGGTACTGAAATTGTGTACTTAATGTGTATTTCCAGAAACTTGAAAACTTACTGCATTTTATAAATTAAAAATAAGGATAATACAGGGATTACTGTTGAAAGAACAAACTGGAGCTGTACCTACCATGTAAATAGCAATTATTTAATTTCATAACTAAGGAAAAAACTAGGGCCTCTTACCATGAAAAATGACAGGACAATGCTTCTTTTATGGAATGAAAACATGTGAATGTCTTTTTCTGTGTATTTAGGCTTGTTTCTATCTGACAATTTACAGGAAACATACCAAGATCTTTTTATAAAATGTAAAATTCGGACATTGACTGATTTTAATTACTATACTGAGCCGAATCATCCTATAATTCAACATGCAATTTACTATGCAGAAAGAATTGTGAAAGAAAAAGTAATGACAGATAGGTGGCAGAGGGGAAGAGTATATATAGTACTTACACTGAAAGTAGACTGCGAAGGAACAGAGAGCAGAAAAAAACATTTTAATTATGTCACTGACTGTAGCAAATCTGAATTTATTGATCTCTGGTGTGTTCCCCAGACATCAGAGCACTTATTGTAGCAGCATTGTACCAGCTGAATTGATAAGACAATGTTGGATGAAGCAGACTGATTCTTTTCCTTTTTTCCTCAGCAATGTTGTTATTGTCATAGAGCAGTTGCGGATAAAAGGAAGGAGCTTTTGGGAAATGTGTACTTTAAGGGCGCTGGTCCACAACAAGAGTGAGTTGCAGACCAGCAGTGTTTGTGTGGATCCCTGATGTGTCTCACTGTTCAGGATGAAACTTCAGGCAAGCGTTAAGCAAATCACAGAAGCACTAGGTGAACAAATAGTAAAGGCAGTTTACTTTCCTTACTTAAAAAGCTTTCCTTAATTTGAAAAACTTGTATTTCAGTTCTGATTAGTGTTATTTTTTCCTGCTGCCTCTTTTTTTGAAGAGAAATCTGTCCACCCAAGATTATTATTTGGAAGAAAATAAAATTATGAGATCACTTTCACCACACTTGTCCCCAGCTCTCAGCCTCATCTCACTTCCTCCACATCAACATCAGCCTCTCTGGTCATTGAGGTGGGTGTCTGATCCCTACAGCTGTGTGATCTCCAGCAGTCACAGAGCAGAAGGAGCAAGAAAATGCTGCTGGAGCAGGGAGCAGCCTCCTGTTAACTTGAGCAAACATTGAAATTGCATCTTCAGTTTAATGGTTTAACCTGCCCTGTGGAAAACAATTCTGTTGTTCAATTAAAACAACATCATCTGCATAGCTAAGCAATTTAGCTTTTGTTATATACATCTATATAGAATTCCTTTTTCTTTTCATCTGATGTGGATGCCAAAATTATTTTTCAGTTTTCTTACTTGATACGGTAGCAAAACTTACACTGTCATAGTTACCGCAATTGCTATGCAAAGTGATTGTGTTATTAGTTACTGTGTTCCCTATGGCCCTTGTTTAAAAAACTGGACACAGATTCTACCATGGGTTGTTCAATTTACCAGTACATTAGCTGAAGAGAGTCTTAAGTGTTGCTGGAAGGTGGGGAACTTTCACAAGAGTTTATATGATTTTTTTCTCCCTGCTACACATATGCTGACTTTTAAAATCTTTGTAATGTTGTCTTGTTTTTTCTTGGCCACCTCTTTTGAAAAAAAAGTCCTCCAAAAGTGAGTACAGTGTAGTACTATAAATCAACAAGGAGGATGCAAATCTAAGTCTGTAACAATACAAATGTTTGTTAAGAACAGTAGTCAGAATAATCTTAGAACGAAAATACAGTTGCAAAATTAATACAGCTGAAGTTTCTTAGAAATTCAAAGTAAATATGGATATATACAGCAATGCTATGTGCAACCACACAGAATTCAATTAAGTGTACTGGATATAATGCATGCAGCTGAGGATACACTGTAGCCCCATATGTTGTAGTATAAAATTAGAGACTGAAAGATCATTTATCAGTTTTGCTGATTGGGCTGGGAGGACTCAAGTGTCTTTGTGAAATGCATGTAATTTCTCCAGCTGAAGTGGTGGCTCCACATGCTTCAGAAGTCATTTATCAGCAGACTGAAAAGAAAACCTGTAATAAATCGGATATTTTTTTTTCTGGCTTTTGTGATTTAACATTTTGTGAAATGTAGTGTGCATTAGCTATGCTGTCAGGCATTCCTCCTCTTAACTAAAGTTGCACCTACAAAAAGATGTTTGTGCTGATACATCTGTGTCTGCACTGGGGCTTTGTTGTTTAAAGATGTCATAGACATACCGTTCCCTTCCCCCACCTTGTCTCTAAGTTTTCAGTTTTTCTATCTAAAAATAGTTCTTGGGCTCTCTCACAGTTAAACTGCCTGGTGTTTTTTTCGTTACACTGATTTTCATTTATTTTCAGCTGGTTATGAAAGATTTTTGGCCTCCAGCATTTCTCTCTGGTTAGCTCTTTGCTGTTTCTATCATCATGCCATGAAACATATTTTATTTATGGAGATACATTACCAATTTTTTAAAAACTACTTTAATTTTGCATGAACAGTACAGTTCATGCCCTGAATTTTTCACTTGGAGCGTCTGGATATCAACTTGATTTTAGTCACAAGGGTACAGAGTTTGCTGATTGTAGCCTTGTCTCAAGTGAATATTTCTGATGTCACAAACTCATTTCAAAACTTGGAATTATTTAATAAACTTCAACATGAAGAACAGTCTTTGACCTATAGAAACTAAATCCTGATGTACAGATATTGGTGTATTAACAGAACCATGTGCAAGAGATCATGTTATTTTCAGATTTAGTCAATGTGACTAATTGTCAAATCTCAGAATTCTATTTAAAAAAAAAATCATAAAAATACTCTGGGATTCAGCATGACGATACAGGCTTTGAATAACTTGTTGATAGTTCCTAATATGGCATTAGGCTTTTAATCGTGATATGAATTGCATATATCTTTGATTTGAGGGATTAGGCTGCTGCTTATTGCTGTACCCATAATAGCAATGTTAATGTTGAAGTCCTTGACAAACTTTGATATATCTTTTTTACTCAGTGTTCTCTGTGAACTAGGCTGAGAGTTTAGTAAGAAATGTGTATGTTCATAATCTATGGTGGGGAGTCTTGATTACTCAAGTACGGTTGAATGCATATACCATAAAATAACAATGGCTAAGGAACACGGGGTCTGCTTTGTACCACTCCTGAGAAGTAACAACACAACATCAAGGTGCTGTGACTCCACACACCTTTTTTTTTGTCTTGCTGGATCTAAGTGACCAGTTCAGAATGCTAGATGACTGCCAGTTTAAAATAATCTATGAAACTAAACAAAAAATACAATAGTATTCACCAGGAGCATATACAGTAACAGGAACTGTTTGCCAAAACCTGGGGGGAAGAAGTGCGCTTCCAGATCCAATTCTTGCATGCAGGACCCTCCATGCTGGATGTGCTTACTTTGAAGTACAGCATAAACAATTGCAGCATGAAATTATTGCTGTTGCTCAGGATTGACATCTAGAAGCTGACCTGTACAGGATTATTAGATAATGCTCATTCATTTTATAGGTAAATGTGTCATTTGGAAGCAAGGTGTTTTGGGAGGGAAATCTAGTGCAGTAGGTCGGGGTTTTTTAAAATATTTCCTGTGCAATTAAAACACTGGGAATTGAGAGTCTTTAACAAAGGACGTTTAATTCCTATATGAACTATGGAAAATATGTGATAAAGACAGTAACTTGTAAGAATAATCATGTGGACAGAGACATTGGAAGAAAATGTACTACAACAGGACCAAATGTAGAAGATAAGTTGTAGCAGTAGTTCAGTAATGAAACTGTGTGTGATGACTTGAATGTGTGAGTGTTAGCTGCAAGAAACACCATCAGAAAACCGTGTTTACTCAAAAGGAAACATAGACTTTGAAACTATTTCATATTTTATAGGTTACTTTCCTTTTCACAGGACTTTCTCTTAATTTAGGGAGTGATAAACGATTGTATTACTGCTAGTATGTGGAGACACATATGCTATGCTACCAGGAAATTACATAAGCTTAAGACTGGTTTGTTGTGAAAGTGTTAGGAGTGCTAAAAAAACACTTTGTGATTCAAGATAGCTGATATGATTTAATGGAAAAGAAAAGTCATGACTTGGTAACTGGTTAGATTTCTTGAAAGACAACTCTTGAAGTAACACAGTCTTGTTTCATTGCTCTCAAGGACCAGTTAGCACTACTAATGTGAATCCATATTATGCCTAAGATTACATTTTTACAGCATCCTAACTTTTGTTATCACAATTAAATATCTCTTTAGATAGCTTATGTTTGATTGATTCTGTTCTCATACACAAGTAAATGTGTACTCCTATCCAACTGGCACTAGGCAGCCCTGCTTGAGCACGGGGTGTTTGACCAGATGACCTCCAGAGGTCCCTTCCAACCTCAACCATTCTGGGATTCTGTGATTCTATTACAGACTATTCTGTTAACTGATTTTCTTCATTAAAAATATAGATTCCCATAATATTGGGTACTTAATTTCCTTGTCAACCAAGTAATTTTTAGGAGTAAAAATGAATTCATCAAAATTCTGGTTTTGTCATAAGACGGTGAGGGAACAAAGGATTTCCTTTTTAATACTCCCAGAATATTTCTTGTATCTCATTGCATGCTTAAATGTAACAATTTTATAAATGCAAAATATTGGTGATTTTTTCTTTACTGTCATAACTCTTCCACACTTCATTTACTAGCCTGAAGTTTGCAGTAGATAATATGATGTACTAAAATTTTCAACAGTAGTAAAGATTTCAATCTCAGCCTTACTGTTGAAAAATAAGATCATTGTTCATCCTAGTTCTGTTACTTTTGCATAGAAGTTACATAAATGATTCAACCTCAAATTAAGTTATAGTTAATACATTCTTTTAATGCAAAGTTTTTGTGCTGTGAAGCTTTAGCTGTTTTGAGAAAAGTTTGTAAATTTCCAGCATATCAAGCTTCCTTGTTTCTGAGAAGGACTCTTAGTAATATCCAGTGTTCTTTCAATTTTGGTGGGCTCTTTTGATGTGAAACTTAGGAAAAATATAAATAAAATATTCATTGACTTATCCAAAGTTACCACTTCTTGAAGCTTCCTTTCAACACCTCTGCCTCCGGGCGAATGCAAGACTCCATCTCTCTGTACAAGCTTTTTTTTTTGTTTCTCTCCTAGTTCTTTAAAGGGAATACCTGGCCATTTCCCAGCTGGATATGATAATAACAGGGTTAGCAAGTCACAGGTTCTTGGCTTATCCTGTTAAACGTAGTTATGACTCAGCAGATAGCAATGTAATGTTGATATTTTTGAGCTTGCTATATTTTAACCCCATTTAATCTGTAACTTACAAAAAATCTCATTATTACAGAAAGTGTGAGATATGTAGGCTAAGCTGTATGTACTCTTTTTTTAAAACTTGACTTTAATTAGACAACTCCTTTCTAAGTCCGAAGACTTCAGAAAAGTGATAATTTCCTATTTCTGAAAATGCTATTAAGGCTTTCTATGTGATGGAAATGAATTTTTTCATCTCTTATTTTCCATATTCATTGACTTAGAATCCATGAATGTTAGCAGTTTTTACAAGCTGTAAAAGAGCACATTATTTTTCTAATTATCCTTCAAATTCTAAGCAGAACACCACACTTAAATATTCATAGACTAGTTGTGCTGTGTGTAGGGGGTGTTAAAACAAAAGCTTGTTCTCTCTCTGTAGCTTCACTCTTGCAGCTGACAGAGCTACTTATTTCAGGTCAGACCCTGGTATCTGGTATCGTTAACCTTCTTTCCTATTCCAGTCTCTTCTATTGGTAACATAATCTTCACTGCTTATACCTTCTTATTTGGGGGGAGATCAGCTGGAACAGGGATGAGTAGATACATCTGTCTATAACAGTGTTGTAGGCTGTAGTACCTTTGGTGTTGCCTGTGCCTTTTTTCTCAAGCACTTCTTAACATGACTTGCTTGTGACTTTAGCCTGGAATGAATTTATTTATAGGCTGTCCTGCATGCTTAAAAGGAGGAGGCTAGTTATTGAGGCAATTTTTTGAGGAGGTTAGGAAAAAAGCATCCCTTAATTTGGTTCAGCTGTACTCCCTACATCAGTCCTTCTAGCTCTCCCTTTCCACTGTCAGCCATAATCTTATGTTCAATGAGAGTACTCAGCATTTTCATAAGAGAGGTGCTGGCCTGTGAGATGGTTTGCCTTTTACCATCAGCCAAGTTCTTTAGGACCTGGCAGAATGAACCAGGGAAGGAAGGGAGGAGCCTCTTCCAAGTGTAATCAATGGTTCACTTTGTTGGCTCTTGTTCCATTGATTCATTTTAAAAAGCTGCCAAAACTTTGGGATGGGGTGAGGGGAGACTAAACAGGAAGAAATTGAGAGTTCCAAGGAAACAACACATTTCAGTTGAGTAGCACAATGTAATGCAGAAATATACAAGGTAGCGCTCTCAAAACCTGCGTGAGAAGTAGGAGGGTGTGAGTATCTCAGCGTGCAGATCTGCTGGAGCTGACTAGCCTTCCTGTGTACCAAACTAAAAAGACCGTTCTGTTTCTGGAATCAGCTAGCATCTCAAGATACCTGTACAGTGCTGGTAAATTGGCTGTGAAAACCTCCAAGGAGAGATGGATACTTAGACTTATTCACCCACTAGAGAAGATTATATGGATATATAGGCCAATAAAAAAGTAACATCATTCTTGATTTCCTCCCTCCTTTCCAAAGTGTGAAGTGCATCATCTGTCTTCAGACTGAATGATCATCGCCTCCAACAGACAAATCCTTTATTGTAGTCTGTGTTTTCTTTGCTTTTACAGACAACAGCAACCACTGAGTTCTACAAATAATTAACACTGTACAATAGATCTTGCTTCAGGGTAGAAAGCATGTAAAGCAGAGTGCAGAGCAATTTGTGCTACCAGTTGACTTGCAGAGGTTACAGAAATTATTTTTTTCTCTAACATCATCAGAAGGTTTCTTGATCAGCTGAATAGCTCCGTTCCACTGTAGATAATTGTATTTAGCATAAGAATTTAGTATCTCATTGACTTTAGAGACTGCTTAGTAACAGACTACTCTAATAACTAGACCGGTTGTCTTTGTTCCTTTTCTGGGAGCAAACTAGAAGGACCACACGCTCATGTGGACACTTTCTGCCAGCAACTTTAGAAAATCTCTGCATGTTTCCCAGTCAGTAAGTGATGCCAACATATAGAAAACCAATCTGGTTTGAGCAACATGAGGCAGAGGGACACCAAAAAGTGCCGGGCAATTACATGATTAGGAGAAAGCAGATGCAGAGGATATATTTTTCCCCTATGTGAAAGAACTAGAGTTCCATGCTTTCTCATCTGTGTTCCCTGACTTTCATACACTGAGAGCAGTATGTTTGCTTGTTCTCTGGTCATCTCCTAAGGAAAAGAAACAGTTTGAACGCATGACCTATATTTAATGTAAGACTTGAGTGAATCATATAGATTGACTTCACTATTTCTGAATCACAGGTAACCATGCATTAGACGTTGAGGTCAAAAGTGTATGGAGGAACATCTCAATGTCTGTATACTGCAAGACACCCGGGTCTTTCTAGTGCTCTATATGTTTCCTTTACTTGCTTTGTACATAAAAAGCCAGCTTAGTGAATCACAAAATGTTAGGGGTTGGGAGGGACCTCGAAAGATCATCTAGTCCAACCCCCCCCGCCAGAGCAGGCCACACAGGAATGCACCCAGTCAGGTTTTGAATGTCTCCAGAGAAGGAGACTCCACAGCCTCTCTGAGCAGCCTGTTCCAGTGCTCTGTCACTCTCACAGTGAAAAAGTTCTTCCTTATGTTCACCTGGAACCTCCTGTGTTCCAACTTGCACTGTTCCCCCTTGTCCTATCACTGGACATCACTGAGAAGAGCCTGTCTCCATCCTCCTGACATTCACCCTTTACATATTTATAAACATTAATGGGGTCAATGTGAAGTATAACCATAGTCTGGATCCGCTCTGCTGCATTGTTTTTTCTCAAGTCTATAACAGTGCAGGTGTGGGAGGATGGTTTGGAGTGTGAACAAGGTTTTAGCTTGCTGAAGTAGTCAGGCGCTGGCTTTCTTCTCTGCCCTGACTCATCTTCCTTCACAATGTTCTCTGGTGGTATGGCTGTTGTTCTTTGCCACTCTGTGTGCCTCTACATGGAAATATGCTTTCTACTGGTTAAATCAGCTTAATTTACTGTACAGCATTACAGGTAAGGTGTGATATTTTGGAAGGGGAAGCATGCTGTTTGAATATAGTATCTTATAATGTGATACTCGTGCTAGTTTCTGAACCTGTTTTGTCATCTTTTTACATTTTAAAATATATTCATTCTTAAAAAAGGGAGAGAAGGAGTGAATGACTATGTGCCCAAATCACACATTCTTGGTTTTGGTAGCCTTTGGTCTTTGCTAGGGTTATTTTTATTTTCCAGGTACAAGGAAAGTTCACTGTCTGCTCTGAGACCTATTTCATTCATAAAACAAGTATCTGAGTTGAAAAGACAAGTGTATAACTGTACCAGAAGTGCTGAAATTTGTCTTTCACAAGATAAGGCTCCAAAAGCCTAAATATTGACCTGAATTTTCTTAAAACTTTATCAGGCTGCAGAATTCTGCATAGGAAAATTAGAAGAAAAACTGTGGCATTTCCAATGTCTGTTATTATATGTTGCTACCTTTAAGTCTGTTGTTCTTATTGCTGCTGACTGATATTTTTTTCAGAAAAGGTAAAATGCACAGAAATTGGCCAAAGTGCAGATGCGGTTTTGTTAGCCTGAGTTCTTTAAAATCAATGGGAGACTGGCCTTTGACTTTATTAGGGAGTTCACCAATCATTTCTGTAAATAAGGATACAGAATACTGCTGGAAACCCTAAGGGAAAAGTACTCTGTGCAGGCATAACAATTTTGGTATTTCTATTTTTCTTTCAAACCACTCTTTTTTTAAATGTCCTTTAAAATTTGGATAGCAATAACATTGACTTTCACCCCCAAAAAAATTTCTAAACCACCAGTATATTAAAAGAGACAGCTAATCTATCTATACCTGTTCGGCAAATGAAAGCAGAGGCATGCTGAAGTATATGAAATATTAGGTAAATCCCTTTTTCAATTTTAAAACAATTTGCAGCTTTGCTTTCAGCAATACATTTTCTGAGTGGGTTGAGCTCTCCCTAAGTAATTAATAACTCTTAAGCCTTCTGAATAGTTTCCCTTGAGTTGCATCATATAATATGTCATGAAAACAACCTGAAGCCTAATGTAACATGAAACTGTATAGTGCATCTTAATGTGATTTGAGGAAGATGGATGGGAAGGAAATTATTTCTTATTCTGAGTAACAAACAGCTGTTCTTAACTTTTATTTGAAAAGAATTTAAAACACCCTTTCTAGGCAGAGATTGATAAATTATTCTAGTTAGTTATTTCCCCTTCTCCCATTGTACCAGTCAAGTTAGGCAAAATCAAAATGATAATAAAAAGTATGGTAAGTTGATGTAGAAATATTGAGAATAATGTGAAGATTTTTTGTATTTGTCATCTGAGCTTTACTTTTTTATTCATGATGGGTCTCAGTTTAAATCCCTCAGCAAACACGAAAAGGTTAAGATTTCAGTGTCTCTGTCAACATAGTACTAAATAAATCATTACTTACTATAGGAAAGTTGTTTAAACTAACTCCTTGAGCTCTGGTCACCAAATTATTGTAACATTGTCATGTTACAAGTGACATATACCAGGTAATGGTATATGTCAGCTGGAAAAGTTATGTCTTGCCATAAACTCTAAACATCTCTCACTTCACTCTCAGGAAATGTAAGTTGGCTCATCTTTCTCTTCTTGGAAGATATTCAGCAAGCTGGAGGCTTCATTGATACTTGTAAATACGGAAGTTTATAATATACTGTAGTGTATTCTCATTCGATATGGAACAATTAGAGTTCATAAGATTTAAAAATAGATGCTGCTTTTCCATTAGTGCTTTTTTTAAAAATAAAAACAAAAGGTAAATAAAGGATTGACTTACTAAATTTGATATGGGTAACTCAATGCTACTTTACAAAGATAGAACTAAAACTGTTTATAGCACAGTGAATACACAGTTAATTCATTCATAATTACTTCTTTTAGCATGGTAGCACTAGGAGAACGAGCTGGTATCTGAATTTCAAAAATTTTCAGAGCTTCTAAGGAAACAAATGAATAAGCAAATATTTTGTCAAAAATTAGTCTCTACTTGATCATTACAAATAGCAGAAGGTATGCACAAATATAGTCATGAAGTTCATACAAAATTCCTGTAACTGCACTTCTAGTAACCTCATAATGTACAGTCTGTGCTGTGCTTGGGCCACAGCACCTCTTTTTAGGAAAGACATGTTACACATAGTTGTTACAGGAACATCAGTGTGTATTTATTAACATTCTGGATGCATCTGCCTTGATGCTTCAACCTGTGGAACATTAAGAGATAACTGAATGTCTGAATTTGTAACATATATATGTACGATCCAGAACCTTGTATTGTTAGGGATTTTCCTGCTTGTTATCTTTGGTCTCCTCAATCTGCCAGCTGAGGCCTCTGTAATGTACAGTACACCTCAATCCAGCAGGCTAGGGTGGTGTAGATTCAAGTCTGTGTATTCAGTTCATGTGCTTTAATTCCTGCTATTGTTTTCAGCAATTTCCACCAAGGGTGTGCTTTGCTTTAAAAACACAGTGTTCCATTCATTAACTTTCATTTTTTATTATATGCTACTGGCAATATGGACAGAAGGATAAAATCAAACTGTCTAAGTTCCACCTAAAATATAATTTAGTCAGACCTTGGACGCCTGAGTCTCAGAGAATGATTCAAATTGCCTACTCTCAAGCACCACCTAACCCCTGGTGGCACCTAAAATGAATCATTTTGGACAACAGATTTCCCCTGGCGTCTGGGCAAAAGTTCCAGGGAAGCTCAGAAGCACCATGGCTTAAGCAGCCAGGCATGTGACTCCCATTCAAGTTTCATTGTGACTCAGAGATGTGTGTTAGAGGTGCTTAAATGCTGCCCATGCCCCTAGAGGTGCCTAAGCCATTGACTGTGCTTAAATCACATATAATAAGCTTGGACAGCATTGAATTACACATAAACCACAGCAGTCATGAGCACTTTCAGTTTAGAAGAGGGAGACCACCTCAATAGCCTTAAAGGTTAGAGCAGACATCCAGGAAGGATGTCTATTTAGGATTGTCCTAAGCTAAGGAAGCTCAACAGGAATGGAAGAACTTGACTGTTGTCCCATCGTTAAGGATATTCATAGAGTCATAGAATGGTTTGGCTTGGAAGGAAGCTTAAAAGTCATCTAATTCCAACCCCCTCACTATGGGCAGGGACATCTTCCGTCAGACCTGTTGTTTCAAAGCCCCATTCAACCTCACCTTGAACACTGCCAGGGAGGGGGCAGCCACAACTTCTCTGGGAAACCTGTTCCAGTGTCTCATCACCCTCACAGTAAAGAATTTCTTCCTAATATCTAATCTAAATCTACCCTCTTTCATCTTAAAACCTTTATCCCTTGTCCTGTCACTACATGTCTTTGTAAAAAGTCCCTCTCCATCTTTCCTGTAGGTCCTCATTTCCTGGGAGAGGAAAATCTCAGATTCATGTTTTTTCTCCCAAGTATGAGTATGTATTTTGGTTCAGACACGTTTGTCCAAAAAAACCATAAGCATTCCCTGGTTCAGAGACCAGATGCCGAGGGTGTCCTCATTTGTTCGTCTGTTTTAACTTGAAAATTCCTTCTTGTTATCTTTAGATGTGAATTTGCACTTAGTAATTGCTACCCATATTTTTGCAATGTTAGGTCTTTCTTAAGACCTGTCGACTTTCTTACTGCTTTTGGCTTAAATACCATGATGCCCATGATACCCTAAGATAATGTTTGCTATATTTGTGCTTTAAATCTGTAGACTTTCGAGGTTAGCTTGGTACAGATTTTCTTCATCCTCTTTCTCTCTCCTTTTCCTATTGTTCTTTCCCTTACCATATGGAAAGGGTAAATGCTTCATGAGGAAGTACTTGTTGAGCTGCAGACATGTGGAACTTGCTTTTGTATTTAGCATTAATGTTTAATGCCACTTCTTTACTGTTTTCACCCTAAATACGATGTCTCATTAGTTTTCTCATTAGTTTTTAAATGTTGGTAGATGCGATCAGGTAAAACAATATATTAAACATTCAAAAAATTCTGAATTTCAAATTCAATTAATTTCATTTTGGTTGTCTGTAAGTGCACATAATATAAAATTATCTTAAAATTATAAATTTAATTTATAAATATGAGGCTTTATGTTCAAAATTTTGTTTCAGATTTTTTTTCTCATCAAATATCATATATTTATTGTTGAAAACACACACATACTTTGCCTGTTTCTGAGGAGTTTTTAACTGAGCTATACAGAGTAGAAGATTCCATGGCAGTAATACATAATTTGGCTATCATATCTTACTGATTGTCTGTACGTCAGTTGCTTCAATGCTACATGCATGGTTTTTTTTCTATTACGTTCACTTGAAGTAACAGCACAGGCAGCACAAGTAGGGGAAATTGTGCATAGTAGCAGATAGTATCCTAGTTTTCTGAGTCTTTTCACAGAATCACAGAATGTTAGGGGTTGGAAGGGACCTCGAGAGATCATCTAGTTCAATCCCACTAGAGCAGGACAACCTAGAGCAGGTCACACAGGAACGCATCCAGTTGGGTTTTAAACGTCTCCAGAGAAGGAGACTCCACAACCTCTCTGGGCACCCTGTCCCAGTGCTCTGTCACTCTTACAGAGAGAAAGTTCTTCCTTATGTTCACCTGGAACCTCCTATATTCCAACTTGCACCTGTTCCCCCTTGTCCTATCACTGGACATCACTGAGAAGAGCAATTTTATCCCTTCTTTTTTTGTTGTTGTTTTTGTTGTTGTTGTTTGTTGTTTGTTTCAGCATTCACTGTCTGGCTGGAAGGTTTGAGTGTTAGGTGTATACTTGAAAGCATCTGTTAATGACTTTTTGGACACCAAGGAATGTTCACATAATTACACAATAAGAACGCTTCTCAGAATAAAGATATTGCTTCTGTTACATTATGACTTTGGTATACAGTAGTCGTATACCAGATTTGTGCTATTTGTTGGCCAGACACCAGAACAATTTTTCCAGAGGATTGTGGAATAATCTCTATTCTTGGAGATTTCAAAACTCGGCTGGACAGGACTTACAGTAGCCTGATAGAATATTCAGGTTGGCCCTGCTTTGAGCAGGGGATTAGATCAATAGGCCTCCAGAGGTACCTTCCTATTTTATGAATTAACTGAATTTATTCTTGGTCCACTTCTACTTAGATCTTTCCTCTTTAGTTAACTTAATTGAAACTGGTGTAATGCCCTTAGGAATTAATTTGACCTTATCTGCTTTTCTAGTGTCTCCCAATACAGTTTTCTCTGTCAGTCCAAAGGTAAGAGGAACTAGAATGAACTCTTGTCCTTTTTCATAGTGCTGGCCTATACCTTAACTCTTGTCCTGTTTCCCACATGTTTCACTGTGAGAGTGACAGAGCACTGGAACAGGCTGCCCAGAGAGGTTGTGGAGTCTCCTTCACTGGAGACATTCAAACCCCTCCTGGATGCATTCCTGTGTGATGTACTCTAGGTGACCCTGCTCTGGCAGGGGGGGTGGACTAGATGATCTTTCGAAGTCCCTTCCAACCCCTTAGATTCTGTGAAATGGTTTGATAAACAGTTAAGGAAGATAATTTTATGTCATGTGCACTCACAGACAACCAAATTTTTTGGAGAAAAAGTAACACCATTTTAGAAAACGAATCCTGTCATTCATTTAGATAGTTCTCAAAGTGTCAAGGAGGCTTACAGTAAAAAGCAACAATGGTAGGAAAACAACAAAACCCAAAGTATGGTTAAATAAGGAACTGCT
>VZRW01011017.1:4400-32824 GCA_013398125.1 Aegotheles bennettii
GTGGGAGCCCCGGAGCCTCCAGGCACCGGCGGGCGGTCAGACCGCCGCCTTCTCGCTCAGCCTGCGGCCGCTTTCGCTTCTCCTCCTGCCGGGTCCTTCTCGGTGCCCCGGGACCGATCTTCCCCTCGCGTGTTCTCTGACCCAGCCCCGTGTTCTGGGCCACCGTCGGGACGCTCACTCTCAGCCCCTAGAAAACTCGTGTTTGTGCAGCCTACCTGTGCTGCTGGCGCCGTGCTCCCTGCTCCGAACCACAGCTGCTGTTCTTCCCATCTTAACTTAATTCTCCTCCTGCCGCAGTAGCCAACACCAGAAAATGTTTGCTGTGGTAACTGGTGTTAGTTGCTCTCTCTGCCCGATCTAAACTGTGCCATTTTTTCACATGCAAGGTACTTCAAGCTAGAAATGCTTAAAATCAATAAGAAAATAGGTGTTTGAGTCCTTAATATCATCTAAATATCATTCTGAGGACTGAAAATAGTAGTTTAGTCCAAGGCTAACAGCATTTGAATAGAATTTTAGCCTTAAAATCGTTTTGGAATGTTAATGTCACTGTGGATGTTTGAAGATATATTTAAAAGAAATAGCATGTTTAATTAAATGCTCCTTCTCTTCCTTGCCCAGCAGCCTAACTGTAGAACTCCAACCATGTCTTACATTTCTTATATTTTCTCAAGGCATGGTTGGTGTCATAAAACCAGTTAAACAGTGAGTTCTCTGTCCTAATGGAGTTGCGTCAAATGAAAACAACGTAAAGCTGGAGACACGAGAGATGGGAGATAAACCTATTAATGAAACCATAGTGTTAAACAAATGGGTTTTTCTAATTGTTACTTTCTTGTTTGGCTTGTCAGCAAAGTCACTTAAAAGCTCTGCAGCAGACATAAGGTTTGAGGAGAAAGGCGAGTAAGAAATGGCGCATGAAACTGCAGGTGAGGTGGTAATGTCGGCACCTCACACATGTGAAGAGTGTGACCTTGGCATCTGAGAGCTGCTGTGTTTGTGGTTCATTTCCGTCCATTGCCTAAACATGAGTGTGTCCTCTGTATAACAGAATTCAGCATGAAGTCCGGATATAAATCTGAATGTTTTTAAAGAAGCCTTTCCCTTCAGGAAAGATGAACTCCTCTTTCTTCTTCTTCCATATGGTGCTGTGGTGCCAGTGGCTTTTGCTGTCCTCACGTGTTTGTTACTGGAAGCTACCACTCTGCTCGAGAGTGGACAGTTTCAATTTTTGTCTGCCCAGTCTGTGTCTTGGTGTTTGGCCCTGTTAACGTAATCTCCTTTTCAACACTTCCATCTCCTTTCTCACTGTAAGCAGCATCTGAGCAACCAATATGACACTGAATGGGAACAGGCTAGGGAGTCCTCCCACATTCCTGGGATGAGGTTTGTGCTCTGGCTGGTTCCTGACTCCATACTGGGATAAGTCTCGTAAGAAAACCTGTCTGCATCGAATAGGCAGGCGGTATGGCACACTCCGTCCACATCCTGTAATTTCACATCACTGTCTCCACATGTTAATGAGCCGAGGAGGCTGGCAGTCTGATTCCAAGGCGGTTTCTTTTCTTTCTTCAGAGTCAAATTATTACCTTCAGGGGATACCCTAGTGAGGAGTACGAAGTGACAACAGAAGATGGGTATATCCTTTCTGTTAACAGAATTCCTTATGGAAGAAAAGGCTTTGACAGCAGCAAAGGTAAGATTTATGTCCGCTTGGAAAAATGGGAAGTAATGAAAAAACTCTTTGATTTATAAAACATTTGCTCCTGTAATAATCCAGAAGAGGATTAAAGACTATATGACCTATGCGGTTAGAATGCTTTATTGGTGAATGTTATGGCCAAAATAGATTAGGCACATGTAGAGTGACTTGAATAAAGGAAGGGAGAAGGGGTTAGTAAACAGTATTTTCCTAGCACTGCCTTTTTGTATTAATTGCCATTAATACAAGCCCTTTGTTGCTGTTTGATTTTATTTTTTTTTTGAGGAGCTGAGAGGCCTGGATTTTCTAGGAAGTGTAAAATAGGAGTTGAGATTTGTTGGGTTTTTTAAGTAATAAAATCTCTTGAAAAAGAGATTGTAACATTGTTGGGTTATTTCACATCCAATTTTAAAAAATGCTTCTTTGCAACAAATAAGTTTGTTAATGATGCCTGACCATTTTCAGAAGTAGGGGCAGTTCCCATGCCTCTTTTGCTGAAATACAACTAAACCACAAGAGCTCCTACTAGAATGTTCATAAAATAATTACTGTACTGCCTGATTTCTGCATGAAATAAAAATTTGTTAATTTTAACCTCTCTGAAGCTCCCTTTGCAGTAAGGTACAAGCCAGACCAATGCTGCGTACTAATCAGGGTGTTGTATTTTACACAGCTGCTTAAATAGATAAAACAATATAAAATAAATAAAACAATAAATAGATAAAACAATATAAAATCCTTTCAGAATGTTTTTAGTATAATACATTTAAAAGTATATTGCAAATTACAATTTGTGACAGATAGTTGACAACAGGCAGCTCAGGCCAGGTTGTTTTATGGATGTGATTTGATGGGGGATAGGGAGGAGTATTGGCATGTGCCACCAGAGCACTGTTACAGGCTATAAGAATTACTGTGAAAACTGGTATAAAACCATGGAAGAGATGCAGGGGGTGTACACATGAGGAGGTGGGGGAGAGGAAGGATAGGGAGAAGGTAAGCTGAAACTTAAGGGAATGATATAGGCAAAGGTTTTTGTAAGGACCGAATGTTGGATTGTTTTAAAAATAAGACAGATGTGTGACAAAGAGGAGAGACGTGTAGCCGTTGACTTGCTATCCTCATACACTGCATATGGAATTAACAGTGTATTTGAACATCGGTGGCTGAATGTGGTGTCAATCTTAATGGTATCCCTTATAAAAGATCCTACAGTTGCATGCATACAACAGCAGCCTGTTTGTATAGAAACTGTACATATCTAAGGACTGCCTTGGAACCGTTTGGACTGAAAAAAACCTAGAATGAGAGGTAAAAGCATGGAGCTTACAAAAGGCATCAGCGGTTGTCCTATAGCCTTGAGTGTGAACAAGACCCGTGGAAAAACCTTCTCCCCTGCCAGAGGCCAAGCAACAGTCTTCCTGACCTTATCTGTTGGTTCTAGATGAGTTAGGATGTTTGCACTGTCCACTGTCTCTCACAAGGTGGGTGTGTAAATATCAGTGTGTGGATGAGGCCAGTCAAACCTGGCAGGTGTCTGTACTGAAGAATTTCAGAAAAGCCTACAGGAAAAAGACAGGCTGCCTTTGTACCTGTTGATTTTGTCGAATCCTTCATCAATGACAAAAGCAAACAGAAGTTTCCTGACCTGTGGGAATTTTCCACATTCCCCTTACCACACCCTCGACCCCAAGTTCATGTTTTGCAAAGTGCTTTAATTTCAAAAACAAGGATTACTGAGCGCATTTGGGGAAGTATGATCTCCTAGAAGAACGAAGATTTCAAAGTTCATGTTGATCTTAAGTTTTTATAGACTTGGTATCTTTTCTCAGCAAGATACCAATGATGTGTTAGTGCTGACTTAACATATATATGCCATAATTCTTCTTTTGCAATACCTGCACAATGTGAGTAGGATCCCTTGGAATTATGTATCACATGATGTTTTGGAACAAAACCTACCATTCTTCAGCTAAAAAAAAATAAATATATGAACTAAAAGCAAAACATCAATCGTATTCGGTTTTAGTATTAACTAAAAATCTAAACCAACTGTGTAGCGTGGATAACAAGGGCATGGAAATAAGTGTGTCTTCAGCTTCTTGGGTGTGCAGTGAACAGAACAAAATTTTCTGTAGCAGAAAGGGCAGTTGAAGGACCTACCTTTCTTATTCCCCTCTGGGGTTTTCAAGATCAGAGGTTATACAAAATTATTGTTATTTAAGTCAGTTTGTCATGTGGTTGTGCAATTCATGTGCAGATCTGGTGACTACTTGGTAAATCGAAAAAGGAACCGACAGGAAAGGGAGGCTAATAGGAGAACAGAATTAAAGCTGTTAAACAGCTTTCCCCTTCCTGTGTTATGAAACACGCAAATAGCAGCTTGGGCAGAGCCTGTTCTTCAAAAATCAGAATTTGGTTGATCTGGGTTTAGTAAAAGGGAAGAAGTTATCAAAGCTAAAAGTGAACATTACTGAAAACAAATTTCATGTTAGGCTTGAAAATCCTGCACGCTTTTCATAAGGCAATGAAGTATTGCTGCAGTGGACTAAACAGTTGTGTTGAACTGTACTGTCTCCAGTGCCAGTTTGACACTGCTGGAGATTTGCTCTTGTTGCAGGGCAATATGCCACAACATGGTTTTTATTTAACAGAATGGGAAAAGCGGGCACTGAAAAGGTTCCTCGTCACAGGTGAAAAGGTTGCCAGGAGGGAGGAATATTGCTAATTTGGATTTTTGAACTCACAGCAAACATTTATGGACATGACCTGGAGCAGAGGGTGTAGGGGACTGAAACAGCTGTGGTTTCGCTGTTTGTGCTGAAAGATCCAAGTCTAAATTGTCAGTGGAGGAAGTATTGCATGAGTAAGTGTTGTAGTAGAATGGTGTGTCATTGGAGGAGCTAAATTCCTGAGTAATCTGACATTGAGCTAAAGTTACCATGTTATCAGATTTTAGTTATTGAAGCAGAAAAAGAACCCAAAACACCTGTGTTACTGTGAGATCCAGAGACAGGTCTTTGGATTTTTCTGAAGGTTATGTTCCTCCTAAAGGATTATATGTTAATTTATTTTGTTTGTGTAAAAGCAGGAACCTTACATTTTTTTAATATGTATTCCACATAAAGGTGTAATTTCCATTTTCAAGATGGGTAAGAGAGGTTTCCTATATTACATCTGGGTCTTGACTGTCATCCTTTTAACTCCTTAAGTCAAGGGGAGAAAGTCCTTTGAAACATAGATTCCCTTGTTGGCTACTGGTACTGCTTTTCAGGTTCTGCCAGAGCTTTGGTGATGGAAGTGAGTTGCAGAGAGATAATATCAGTACTGGTTGCAGACATTTCCACAGCTCAGCAGCCTATTTTGGCATTGTCTCAATTGGAAAACAAAGATCTCAGTAGCACGTACAAGGGAATGCCTTCCCCACGTTTAGAGGCAGGGCAAGGGCAATAAGTAGTTTAGTTGTCTCTGTTTGGGCCACTTTACTGAGTATTTGTGAGCTTGAAACAATGTAAGGGCTACCTGTATTTTTCTTGTAGCTCCTGCTTTTCTCATATTTGCTTGTTACACATTTGCTGTCTGCTTTGAACTTCAAGGAGCCTTTTGCTCTAGTTAGGAAACTATCAAGTTACCAGTTTGAAATTCTTAATGACTAAAAAAATAGCTTTTTCTGAAAACACATGATTTCATGGCGCTATGAATACTATACAAATTGCTAATCTTGGATTAAGTCAAGTAGATTAAATGATCAAAGTGCAAATCTAAAGCAGAGTTTCAATAAATCACTTGAATTATTCTTAGATGTTCAGTTCCAGATGACCAGGAAGTTATGCTAAATGCTTTATTTTTCAGGTCCAAGGCCTGCTGTGTTTCTGCAGCATGGTTTGCTTGCAGATGGCAGCAATTGGATCACAAACTTGGATTACAACAGCCTCGGCTTTATGCTGGCAGATGCTGGCTATGATGTATGGCTGGGAAACAGCAGAGGGAACACCTGGTCCAGGAAACATACACACTTCACGGTGAAGCAAGAAGAATTCTGGGTTTTCAGGTACTCTCGTTTTGCTAGAGAAACTACACACGCTTTTTGTGAGCAGGTTTTTTTTTCTTCTCTTTGCCCATCATCTCAGTTCAGTCACATTGTGAATGTATAAGGTATTTTTTTTTCTGGTTACATGTGCTGTCACATATGTAGGGGCAGTAAAGGGGAGTTTTATGGTCAGTATAGTGTCCTGAGACAGCCTTCATACATGGTCAGTAGAATGTTAATTGCTTTCACTGCTGCTCGGTCTGAAGACTTGGTGTGTTCTGCTTCATCTAAAGGAAGCTCAATGTGTTCTGCTTCATCTAAAGGAAGCTCTTCTTCACGTCCAGAGAACTAATAGGCACTGTGGCTGTTTCACACTGGTAACTACTTCTACAACTGACTCTTTTTTTATCTTTGCTTTTGTAGCTTTGATGAAATGGCTAAGTATGACATTCCAGCCTCAGTGGACTTCATTTTGAAGAAGACTGGCCAGCAACAAGTATTTTATGTTGGCCATTCACAGGGCACCACAATGGGTATGTGAAGAAATGCATTCATTAGAATATATTGTGTTTGAAATCATATCAAGTTCCACATATGTGGTTTAATGATGAAGAAAGAGGGCTTTTGAAATCTACTGCTTCTGTTTTTTAGCTGCTTCCTGGAATATTCATCAACATTTAAAATAAAAGACTTAACCTTTCTGTGTTTACTTAAAGTGAAAAGCTGTTGAAATGATAAATTGAAGTCACAGGTATTCACCAATACAGTTACCATTAAAATAAATTGATGAACTGTGCATAACAAATTTAGAATCATCAGACATGTTAGGATAAAGATTCCTATTTCCAGAATGTGTTGCTGTATCTAAGGCGTGGCTCAGGTGTTTTTAGAGATGCAGATAGATAGAGCTGGAAGAGTGTTGAGTTAGTTAGCACGAGCTTGTTTTTCAGGAGAAAAAAAGTTCTGATTTACTTAATTTAATTTGTATTCCATAGTAACTAGATTAATTTAAAATATCTAAGCTGATTCTAGAGACAACAATCAAATTATTAATCTAAAAATTCTTGTGCACACTCAACATATTGTAGATTTTATAGAATCACTACCAGGTAAAATCCTCATCTAAGTTGTGTCAGTGAGATTTATTAATTATTCTTATATTTTTTACAGCTTTCATTGCTTTTTCAACTTTGCCACAGCTGGCTAAGAAAATCAAAATGTTCTTTGCCTTGGCGCCAGTAGCTACAGTCAAGTTTTCCACTAGCCCTCTGACAAAATTGGGAGCATTTCCTGATCTGCTACTCAAGGTTTGTATTTGACTGTAAATGTTTTAAGCCAAATGAGGTGTCCCCTTTCTAGTTGAAAACAGCATATCAAAGAATGTTTAAAACTGTGAATAGCTTAATATGTTTGGCAAGAATACTGGGCCAGTTTTTCCATAATAATGCTATGGAAATAAGCAGTGGTTTCTCTGGCTTTACTGCTGTCTAATGAGACATTTTGCTTCAGTTTAAAGTAGTATTTTACAGTTAATGCTTAATAGATGGAATAAAATTGTTTTTTCACTTAACACGTTTCTAGAAGTTACACTACAGAAATCACATGATTATTAAATAGTTGGTCTATTTTAGAAGAATCACATGATAGCATTAGACAGAATACTTTTGAATTGTCATGAACTTTAACAGATTTGTTGCACAATTGACCATTTAGTATTAGGAGAAGATCATTCAGAGGGTGATTAAGAGCAGCAGCTTTATTTAGATGCTGTGAATCATCCTCTGGAGGAGTTCACCTTTCCCCATTAACACCGAAGGGAATGTAAGCAGACTGGCAGGCTCCAGTAAGTGCCTGAAGTCAGGCATTGTGAACACCCTGCTATGTGTCATTTTTAACCCTCACTTTTCTTTCCACCAACCATGGAGGTTCCCACACAGAGCTGGTTGTTCTGAGATTAACCCTTCTCTAATGAACCTTGTACAGATTTTAAGTGTGTCTGTTTGCATTATTAGTTCCCTGCTCCAAAGGCAGATACAGGAAAGTGATACTGACAATTGTGGTCTCCTGTTCCTCGTGTAATGAACTTTGTCTAGTGAGGATAGTAGCTGATCAGTGCCCTATGCAGATGTTTGTGTTGTACTGAGGAACTTGATTCTTATGGTGACTTGCAAAAAAAACTGGAGCGCAGAAGTACATGACAGGCACAAGAGTTGTGTGGGCTGTTTTCAAATCCTTGGATGTTTTAAAAATACTCATCAAGAGGAAGTGGCACCACAGATCATGCAACTTGTTTTTCTTACATGGTTTGAAGACAGGAAGCTGCAAGTACGAAGCCATTTAACATTGGCAGATGTAGCTTAAAACATTTTAGCCTTAAACAATTCTGATGGTAAGATGATGTGTAGTACTCCTGTATAATACTGAACTTAAAACTGATTAGAAATTGAGGTTAGGTTTGGAATTCTTTAATGATGGTTCCAATTCCCATGTACTTTTAGTGGGGGTAATGGACTGCATCATTTGTAGCAGAAGTTCTAACTGTGACCTCCCCGTTGGACTGTAAACAAGGTTGATATGGAGATAAATCATTTTCATGTGACAGGCCTGTCACCAGTGCAAATGGAAATACCTCAAGAATGTTGCAGTATAAAAACTAAAACCAGGTCATTCTATGCAATTACATGTTTGTCCTATATGTTTGTTATTTTGTAGAACATGTTTGGAAAGAAACAATTCCTCCCTCAGAATTTTTTGCTGAAGTGGCTTGCTACCCATGTTTGCACCCACAGAATACTTGATGACCTCTGTGGCAACGTATTCTTTCTTCTGTGTGGTTTTAACGAGCGAAACTTGAATATGGTAATTTTTGGTTACTCTCAATAGCTGAGTTACTGTGAACTCTTAACACAATATTGATTGTGTATCACTGTACTGATTGTGCCTTATATATAATTAGAGAAAAACTAATGCTGCCTTCATCATACTGAGTTTGGATTAGTATCTTTCCTTTGTATAGATGTAGTTGACCAGCTTAGATGAATAGAATTAACCTTTTCAAATGATACTGGAAAGCTAAAATGCATTATTTTAGATCTTTTGGGGAAGTGAGTAAGAGAAGTGAATTAATATGATAGTGCAAGTATTTAGTTCCTTTTGTACAAAGTGAAGAATAAAGATACATCTTTCAACAGTTCAAGAGAACTGGTGAAGTTTTCTGGTCTCTGTCTCTTGGTGGACGTATGCAATTATTTTCTCTGGGGCCAATTTCTGACCCTGCTGGTGGCTTCATCTGTGATTCTAGTTCCAAAGGACTTGTTCAGACAACTTGTTTTGTTATCTAAAAGCTAGTTAACAGCAACTGTTTTTTCCTAATGCTTCTTAAAGTGTTTCTAACTCCCTGAAACCAGTAGAAGCTGGTATCAGTATACTCACAGGTGGATGACGACTGAGGATTTTTCTATTGGCATGAGATAGAATCAGCATTATTTTTTTCACCATTCTGTGTGCAAAATAGTGCATTTTCTAATTTTATATCAAGCTGAAAGTGCAGGTAAATAATATTTTTTTTTTCTGCCAGGACTTAAGTTTCTCCTGGGTACTTCTAAACTCAAAGTTTATGAAGTTCTGAATCACTTTGGTCTGACAGCTACTAGTTTAGATGTAGAGTAATGCAAGGCTTCTCTGGAGATCCATCTAAATATTAGTTAATATGCTCCCAATTATTACAATACAAGCAGTTTTTAAAAGTATGCTGAATATACAAAAATTGTTAAGGGATATCATTATGAGGTTTAAAGTTTAGCTTTATAGTTCTGCAATTAATTGCAAGTAATCCCCAAACATTTGAATGCTTTACCTTATCTGTGTATATGGCTCCAGGTAATTTTTGTTTATAACAGTTTTAAGAGGAATAGAAAATTTTCTGTTAGTTGTTCAAGAAGCAATAATAGTTGCACTGTGAGGAGTAAAACGTGTTAATTATCTTGTTGCAGAGCCGAGTGGATGTATATTCAACTCACTGCCCTGCAGGGACATCTGTACAAAACATGATCCACTGGAGCCAGGTAGAGTTTCCAGGATCCAAAATGTGACTGACTCTAGCTTGTTTCTCTAGCTTGTCTGTAGAATATTGACATCTCTGATATTTAAGTGGAATATAATGCCAAATATATACTTAGCATAGCCCAAGTGAGAGTGTGGAACTGCCAATTGTCCGTACAGCAACTGTTCACTGCAGCAGCTTTGATGGTGCTGACTTATGGTAGCTCACCCTCTCCCCTAATTCTTTGAAGACAGGCTGACTGTAAGTACTTCAGGTCAACAAACAATAACTTAACTCAGAGATGCTGTCACAGGTATTTGCTCCCCTTTCAGGAATCCCTGTTTTGATTACACATTATATTTTTAGCCAGTGAAAAGCAGCAGGCATTTTGTTCTGTTCTATTCTGTTTGGCTACATTTTCTATTTTATTAGTATATTTTGAATTTCGTCTTGGTACGTTATTTCATGCCTGTGATGCTGTTGTCCCTGAAGCTTGCTCAGCAGGCTGACAAATACAAGAAGATGTTTGCTGTGGAAGCAGTGGTCAGTGCTACTCGTGATCTTGTAACTGAACTAGGTTACCTGTTCAGAAGCAATGTGTTCTGCTCTACATAGCTGTTCAAGTGTTGGCTCGGAAAGAAATTTGTTAAGACCTTTTTTTTCTGAAAAATAATACGTGTTAAATCAGAGTAGGCTTTCTAAGAAAACTTCATGCTGTGTTCATATACATTTAGACAGCAAGGTCAATATTTCAGAAGTAAACATGGAGCTGCTGCATCCTGGCTTTGGATACACTATTTTCCTTAGTCTTTCCTACCGTTGCTATGAAAGAGTGTGAAATCTTAAGGGATGAATCTAATGGTATTGAATGTTAATGCTCCCCACTCCTGTGACACTGGGCAAAGCAATGACACTTCTCCTTGTTAATACTTGACACTTCACTGTTTCTTGTGTCAGTTGCTTTTGCCAATTCTCCAGATGATCTATACTTCCCTAATTCCTACAATAGAAGTATTGCAGTTCTTCTGTCTATGCATGGATATTTGTTTATTTCTAGGCTGTGAAGACTGGGGAACTCAAAGCGTATGACTGGGGAAGCAAGGCTGCAAATATGGCTCACTATAACCAGGTAGACATCTTTTATGGTTAAGTAGTTCTTGATTGTCACAAAAAAAGTCCTTGGGCACTACTCTGGATGCTGTGTTTATGCTGCTTGCTAAAGAGCCACTAGTGTTGCCCAGTAACCAACTGGAGATCTGCCTTTCATAGAATCATAGAATCATTATGGTTGGAAGGGACCTCCAGGGTCATCAAGTCCAACCTTTATCCCATCATATTCCTAACCATTAGACCATTAGACCATGGCCTCAAGTGCCTCATCAACCCGTTTTTTGAACACCCCCAGGGACGGTGACTCCACCACCTCCCTGGGCACCCTATTCCAGTGCCTAACCACCCTCTCAGTAAAGAACTTCCTCCTAATATCCAACCTAAACTTCCCCTGACGTAACTTGAGGCCATTTCCTCTCGTCCTGTCATTAGCAATTTGAGAGAAGAGACCAACACCAGCCTCACTACAACCTCCTTTTAGGTAGTTGTAGAGGGCAGTAAGGTCTCCTCTCGGTCTCCTTTAAAAACAAACAAAAAACCAACCCCCCCCAAAACCCAAACAGGACTACAGTGCTCTGAGGTAGTCCTAGATCAGTATGGAGCCCATGCTTGGATACGAAGCTGTGATGGCACACTGTTTCTTGAGGGTGGTCCTGCCTGCCTAAATCATGTGATCCCACTGCACTTCTCACAATAAAGCACAGACTGTCATTTCACGTGTATCGCATATCTTCAGCCTGTTTAATATCCACACGTTTGTTTGTAAATGCTGTGGGCAATGCTAAAAATATTTTTCCCCTTGTCACTTTAGTGTCTGGGAAGGATTGTAGTATCGTACTGTCAGAGCAGCAATCAAATACTTTTAGTATTTGATTAGGGTTTAGAAATAACTTGGATGGGGTGCATTCTCTGAGAGTTCTGCTACCCTGCGGTCTTGTAGACTCCTCAAACCACATTTTTACTGCTATGTATGCTACAATTTTTCAGGACTCTTGGAGTTACATTTTCTGTTGAGTCAGGGCTCCATCTCTAGCTGCCCAAGAGAGAAAGATAAAATGTGAATCTGTCACATTCTTCTTGCATTTGATGGTCTGTTACACTGCAGTGGAGTATCACACTGAAGACTCCTTCTTTCTAATGCTTTTGTTTCCACTTTTCCCTTCCTTAGTCTACTCCTCCTCTCTACAAAATAAAAGAGATGACTGTACCAACCGCAGTGTGGACTGGTGGACAGGACTGGCTGGCAGACCCAAAGGATGTTGCTATGCTGCTCACTCAGATCTCAAACTTAGTTTACCACAAAGCCATTCCAGAATGGGAACATTTGGATTTCATCTGGGGCCTTGATGCACCTTACCGCATGTATAATGAAATAATTAACATGATTAGGAAGTATCTCTAAACCGGCATGGTATTTCACAGTATTTGTTCACTAGGAATTTATCCTTTTGGAACATATTATTTTCTGGCAACAATGCTGCATTGTTTATTTATGATGCATTTTTAAAATGCCAGCAATAACTGCTGAATTCAATTAATACTTGGTTTATTTTTCTCAGCATTATTTCTCTTGCCTACAGAAATCCTCATTATATCCTGCTGATTTTGCACACAGTGGCATGGTACTCAAAAAAAAAAAGCAGTGTGACTTTGCACAAAAGGAGTGTGTCATGTGTGTATGAATTTAGTGACATGTCTGAAAGACAAGTAGTCCATTCAGCACCTCAGGTGCTTGGCAATTAAGACAGTAAGTATTTCACTGTGCATAGAACACTGCCATTTCTCAGTATGTTGCCATTTCTGAGTACCTTTCTGAAGTACTCCTTGTACTGAAGTGACCCGTTTGGTGCTGGTACTTTAAAAAGCACTTATTGACTTTTTGCCGCGTTATTATTTTAGCTGTCACATACAAGCTACCTACATCAGATGACTCTTTTCCAATACGGCCCAGAAAAGATGTCATGAAGCCAAAGAAGATCACCACTGTCAGATGAAATCTCCTGTTTTGGGACTGATTCATTGCTGCATTTTTCCCAATTTAATAATGTCCCTGAAGCCTTTCACATTTCCTGTACCAGCTATGGATAAGGATCCTTGCAGATTTCTGGAACAAGAAAAGCGGTTAAAAGAAATGCCACTTTCAGTTAGCTTTGTCAGTAGGTTATGGCTTTCAAGGACAATGACGTAGCATACTCATGTTTCGTTTTCTTTGCACTGACCACTAGAAACAAGCTCCCCCAGTATACTACTGGTAAGGGGAGCCAAAACATTGATTCTATAGCGTGAGTGACTTAATTTGCTGGGCTTTTCCCCATAATCATCTGCTGCTTTGAAGATCTATTTACTTTTTAGCTGCTTATGTGGTGCTTGCCACCACTGTGTTCAGTAACTGTGTAACTCCCTGGTGAAGCCTGGCAGTATTAACAGCAGTTTCTGTTTGTCTCAGTTTCCACTTCAAAATGGGGCTAAGCCCCCATTTAATGGGGGGAGAAGATTCACATCTGCTTCAGGGGTCTGACTTTAGAGCTGTAGTAGAGTCTGTAGTACAGGTGCCTTGCTCTTTCCACGGACTATGCAGAGGACTTTGGCTCCTTTGAATTGCACAAAAGTTCCATGCCAAATGTGGGTGTATGAACAATCTCCAGAGTCAGTTGCCTCAGTCCAGATGATAATTTCTGTGCAATGGTTGGATTCAACCCAGGTTTCTGTCAGTAATCCCAACAGGATAAAAAGCCTTTTCTGTATGGCATAGACAATAGTGCATTTTAAACTGAGGCAAGCTTCTTTTTGTAGAAAAAAAAATTACAAAAAGATGCATGAGCCATAAATTAGGGTTTGTTATGTTGGTTTTGAATTCGTAATTCAGACTCAGGGGATCCTCAGGCTTGGTTTAAGGAAAAAGTGGTTCATAATATTTCAGTTGCAATTCCAATTCCTAGTGGAACCTCCTTTTGTTTATAGCAGCCATATTTGTTTCACTTTGCTGGGCTGAAAGGAAATTTCTGTAGGAATCCAAAGTGGCTAACTTTGCAGTTGTGAGGGTATGTGATACAGCAAGAACCATGTGCATCGTGTTTATTAAGTCTGAGATATTTTAATAAACAGGAAAACTGCTTGGAGTTTGGACCGATGTATTGTGTTTCACTTCTTGTCGTTTCATGAATTCATGTGACTCTTTGGGACAGAATCCAGAAAGCCAAGTCTGTTTTTCACAACTATTCATTTGTAGAACAAGTAAATAAATAAAAATAAAAAAAGTAAAATAGCCAAGTAAGCTTCCATTTTGCTTTTGTCCCGAAAGAGGCTTTTCCTAAGCCTAAAAGGCTATTCATGTTTTTTTGGACGACTTCTCTGAGACTTTTAAGTAAGATACCAAATATAAATAACTGCTCACAAGATGGAGTAGTTTTTTAAGCCTTCAGGTGAGGCTCCTTTCAAACCACTAACATGGTCAAAGCTTCTTTTACCACATTCTTAAACCTTGGGTAGTTGGATTGCTAAATAGGCTCTCTGGTAATCTCATAAATAGCATTTAACCACATAGTAAGGCAGGGAACTAATCTTTGCTGTGGTATGTTTGACACAGCTTTTGTCATATTCAGTAATAAATATTCTCAGGCTGTGCCTTTCTGTACATTCTGAATACAGTGGCTGTGCAGTCAAGATAGCATGTAGGATTAAATCCTATGTGTGCCAGCTTCGTCAGCTGATGAACCCCCTGTGTGCCTGGAAAGAAAGCCAGAACAGTGGAAGCTTTACACAAAAGCCATTATGAAGCTTCTCTGCTTTACTGGAGCAGGGATGGCTATGGGAATTGTGAGCTGCTGCTCTCGCCCTGGCTGGCACAAGCACTGTGTGGCACAAACTTGGAGAGCTGTTAGAGGAAAGAAATGTGCAAAATAAGACACTCGGAACACAGAGAAGAGTGAGAAGCTTGAGCTGATAAGGGTGAGCAGTTTTTCAAAGCAGATCTTGCATACTTAGTGCCTATTCTATAGACACCTTTGTGTTATGGATGTGTGTGTATATATATGATATTGAAGGTTGGCTGAATGTCAGCTTTGCATAACATAGAAGTGTGTTAGCATAAGAGAGGACATCAGACACCTCTTGCTGGCTTGGTCTCAGCATTTAGTGACATGATCAAACTACGCTAGAAAGTAGTCCCTGCTCAGCTGATGGGTTGCCAGACTCACAGACCTGCGTGCATCTGAAGTGAATGCGTGATCCAGGGCTTTGACTTGGAGATGTACAACACAACTGGGCATATGCAGACATAAAAGCATGTGTTTTTGTCCACATGCTGTGCTTGGAACTTGAAAAGGACTCTTTTGTAGTCATCTGTAAGCTTATTCACACTGTTCATCTGGTGCAGAAGGCCTAGGGATGGTAGAGTATGGTAGTATGTTAGTGGTACCTACTGAATGATGTAGTAGCTCAATACAGAACACTTTTTATACCACTTAGTGATTCTGTAGCTAGTGGTAACACTGACAAAAGTTTAAATGTCAAAACAACACTGAAGTGCCTCAGCATAGGGAGTGGTGGTAAAACAGAGCTTCTACTCCCTCTCCCCTGTAAGAGAAAGAGTTTTGTCAACTTAGGAACAAAATAAACCAGTTTTCTAGAAATTCATCTTTGAGTGTGCCATACAAAAAAAAAAAAAGGAAATAATAATATCATTAATAGTTAAATTGCTTTAATCTGAAAGATAAGGGAGAAACTTTGATGGTTGAATAGGTTTTCTGATATGTAATAAAACGTGATTCTTGGTAGAAATCTTTCCTGTAATTGAAGCATTTAGAATGTTTTCTCCCTTTCTTTGATGTCTTATAAGACATGCTACAGCATTGCCCATCATGAGCATGCTGCTAATGGCCTCTCTTCTCCAGTAGCCTATTTTCAAATCACTGAAATCATAAATGAAATAAAAAATTCTGAAGTCTGGATAGACAGAAGCCACACCTGTGACACGATTGCCTGTTCTCTGAGGATACTGAGCTGAAATGTGTCTGTATTGCGTTCTGCCTCCTCCAGAAATGATGGATGTGTGTAGTTGTAGAGGATGAGAGTCAGTTTTTCACTACTGAATTACAAATTCTGAATGAAACAATTTTAGGATCTTTTCCTGATGGTTGTTATTTTGAAAACAGATCCTGATAAGGTAAAGCTTGAGAATTAATAATTTACTTTGCTGGCAGCTTTCCACCCCCAGACATTGTTAGGAAATCATTAAAAAGACCTTTGATTAAGCTTCCTTTCCATGCTGGCTGGAGAGGTTCTCAGTGAAGCTTGGTTAAGGAGCTGGAGTGTTGGATGAAAACATTTTGGTTAAGAAAATGTGTCATTTTTGTTATGAAAAGTATTTTGTGTTTAGGCTAAAGTTTTAACTCAAAGCAGAAGAGGAACGTTGTGTTCTTCATCCTCAAGCACTCAGCATGCCTGTGGGTGCTCCCAGGTACCTCCAGGTTCAGGCTGCTTACCTGGGATGCGAGGAGAAGAGGCTCGTGTCTCTTATTTGGATTCAGATCCTGGCCTGGAACCTCAGCATACCTAGGTGTAAGAAGATTGAAAAGATGAAATACGCTGCGCTCCCTCTCTCCCTCCCGACCCGTTACACCTACAGGCCCCGTGACAGATCTATGCCTACCAGCGTTTTGTCCTGCTGCAAAACAGTGTATTGTGTTATCCCTGACAATGTTAGCAAGGTCTAAGGGGCATTTCCCGGTAGCTGTAACGTTAAACGTGCACTCGGCAGCAGCTCCGGGCCGGGCCGGGGCCCCGCGCNCGGGGGGGCGCGGGGCTGGCCGGGACCCTGGTGCGGCTCCGCGGTACCGGGACGGGGTGTCCTGGCGCCGGGCTGCTGGAGCAAGGTGAGTCAGGATGTGAGGACCTCAGGTTTACTGTATTTTCCAGCGCGGTAACAATTTCTTTAAAAATGAGAGAGGGGACTGCCTCTGCTTTCCTTTGCTCTGGTCACTGCTCTGCTTCCCCGCTGCTGCCCTGAGCAGTTACCGAGCCTCCTCCCCAGCACCCTTTTCCTGGGAGAAGGCTCAGCATACACTGGAATGTTGCTTTATCTCTGGTACAACGATAATCCTACCACGCAGAGGGGGAGAAGAGGAGGAGGGAAAAGACATCTTTGCTCTCCTGCTGTGACATGCGTTTCAGTATGTTGATCCTGGTTTTCCCTCCTGCTAACTTCTCATTTTCCTATCCACTGAATGTTTTGTTGTTTACCTTATAGCTTGTACCTAACAGCGCGGCCTGGACTAGGTGCTTGCATCCCCTGCTCATGTGGAATCTATTTAAGACCCTTTGAGGGGCCTCATTCCAAACTATGTGCCCTTCAACCTAAACTCTGCAGCAGGAGTCTTGAATTTTTGAGAGACCCGTTTAGAGTCTTGTAACACATGGGGAAGTTTGGCAACATTGCAAGATGAGCGAAAAAAGCTGGGGTTGTATTGCTGGATTAAGTATAGAAAGGATTTGCTTGTACTTTGTCTTTTCTTCATGTTGTACCTTATGCTGACAAAGAAACCTGTCAGCAGAGCAGAAGTACGTGCAAAGTGCTTCGTGGTGGCTAAGCCAAACAGCTTGAAATCAATTTGGAGAATAAAAGCTTGCCTTCTCTGATGCCTGAGGACTCATTTTCTTGAGCATACTCCTTGCTGAGCCTGACTTGGTACCCAGCTGGGATAAGCTTTGCCAGCAGAGCCCATCCTCTGGAGTGCCCACAGCTGGGCTGCGCTGCCAGGACTGCGGTGTGCTGAGCCCAGCTTGGCGTTGCACCAGGCTCTGAGGTAAGTTCTGCTCACCTTGTGCCTTGCTTGGGCTTTATGTTGCAGGATATACTAGTAATAAGACTGCAGAATTCCATTATTTTTACTTAGGGGACTTAAGAATACTTTTCTATGACCTAATCTGCAGGCAAAATGCCTATTCTTTAAATTTTAGCTTATAGGCAGCAGTCGTTCTAAGATTTATTGAGACTTTGCATGGCTATTAGGGATTAGAAGGAGGAGTGTCTTTAGGGCAGCTGAGCAATTTCTGTCAGTCTCCCTTTAGACAGATTTGGAATATATTATAGAATAAATTCAGTCCCTGCATAATTCTAATAAAAGAGAGAATCACATATCACATCTGGGAGGCTTAATTTCTGATCGTAACTACATAAATCAACAGAAAGCATCTCTCACGAGAATATTTTCAGACCTAGATGGTGATTGAGTTACCAATGCATTTTTCATGTCCTTATTGTGAAATGGGGGTCAGGATAAAATACAATCAGAAGATTGAAATGAATCTCTTGGATATAGATCCTCATCCATTAAATTAATGTCTCTCACTGGGTTTTAGTTTCAGTACATTTGACAGTCTGAATAAATTGAGTTCAATACAACAGCCTCACAACAGCAGAAAATCTGAATCCATTTCTAAAATGTATATTCAATGGGTAGAGTCCTTGAAGGCTGTACCATACCTGTCTCCAACAAATAACTTCCGATTGCCTGAATAGTAGTACAGATGACATTACTGTTTCAGTAAACTTCTTGTAGTCTAAGAGAGCAAAATCTGTGCTTCCTTAAGAGCAGAATTTCTTGAAAAGAAAATAATTGAGACTGAAAGCAAACTGAAGTATTAGAAGTCCATGCATAGTTCAGAAGTCAGTTAATTAATAATTCATAATTATTGAGAAGCAAAGAAATTCTGTCTCCTATTTCACCCCATTAGATTTCTTTTCTGAATAATAAAGAAATATTCTGAACAAACTAATAAAGTCATCCAGGAAGTTGAGCTCATTTCCAATATTAGAATAAATGTTTTACCTACAAAAGACGTGAGTTCATAGGAAGCTGATGGTAAACTTTGTTTCCCTAAATGTTCAAAGCGTTGTTTGTCTTTTTCTAAAAGCACAGAAGAAGTGATGTCTTAGTGGTTAAATCAAAACCTCCATCATTTACCCCTAAAATACTTTTAGCATACTAGAAATGCTGGGATTGAAGCCTGCTATCTTCTGTCTGCTGTGCGATTGCCTATGGTGAAAAGATCTTTTAAAGAACATAGGTCTAACCAATGGATCTTTTAATTATGTAAGTTATTTTGCTACTTGAGTAAAAGATGATTTCCATATCATATTGTTCAAAGAGCTGTTGATGTGTGGAGTGAGTATTGTAATAATGAAATAATACTTGTCACTAAGTATCTGTTTGAAATCATAATGAGATTTTTACCTTGTATTATTCCCAGAAACTGGGGGATATTTTGTTCTTCAAATGTTGTTGGCTCAGTTTTGCATCTGGTCAAGTCAGTAGGGTTTTGCCATGTCAAGTAGATCTCTAAGCATAAACATGACCTTAAAAGTAGATGGAAATAAGTTACAGCCACCACATTCAAACTGGAAACACAGTGCAGGTCTCCTTAAGGTTTTGACTTAGCCTGTTGTATAGCCAAAGGATCATTAAGAAGATGAGTGTTTGCACACACCCATTACCCAGCAAACCTCCACAGGTCAGACCTGGGCTTTAGGTACACACACATCTTTGGTAGCAGTCATATAAAAAAATCAATGATGAGTTGTATTTCCTTACATACAAAGGCAAAGGGATAGGAAAGGATGACACAATTGAAAATCAGCAAGAGACAACATTTTTTCAAGTGTGTGCACTAAGTAGACTGCAAAATGCTCCTACCCTCTTTCTCTGCATTCCAGTGTTAAAGTTCTCCATTTCTGCTTGTTCTTCCTATCATGCAAGTCTCTTGTAGAGCTCCAGTGATTACCCTGGCCATATAATTCTGTTCTGAGATTGTAATGCATTATACCACTTCTGTATAACAGGAAAGGAAACTTCCTCTTTAAAGCTACGTATTACCAAGTAAGGAGGATTTCTGATGGGCGGAGTTTTCCCTTGAGCAGGCTAGATAAAGGCTTGCAGGATTTACAGACCTCTCAGACTGCAATCAGCATGAACGGCAGCCTGCCAGACAGAGTGCTGCTCAGCTACGTGATGGCTGGGCAGCGGGACAGGTTGTGCCTTCAGTCTCTTTGGGACTTTGTCACAGCAAAGGAGCCATTGATCAAGTCACCGTTTTTTCCAGTGTTGTTTTCTTTTACAGCATACATGGCTTTCTGTCTTCCATATATTGCACTGGACTTTTTAAGCACTAGACTACCAAACTTGAGAAAATACAAAATCCAGCCACAGAGCTATCCAACTCTTGGAATGATGGTGCCTTGCATTATTCAAAGTATGTATCACCATGTTGTTTTGATTTTCCCGGTGACATTTCTCCACTGGTACTGCAGACCAGTGAATCTACCAGTGATAGCTCCAGAGCTGCCTAAGGTCCTGCTGGAAGTAACAGCTTGCCTGCTTCTGTTTGATTTTGAGTACTTCCTGTGGCATTTGCTTCATCACAAGGTGCCTTGGCTCTACAAGACCTTCCACAAGGTGCATCACAAGCATGTGTCAACGTTTGCTCTTACTACACAGTATTCCAGTGTATGGGAATTGCTCTCACTGGGATTTTTTGCTGCTATCAACCCAGTGCTACTTGGATGCCATCCTTTGACAGAAATGATTTTCTTCCTTGTAAACATTTGGTTGTCAGTGGAAGACCATTCAGGATACGACCTTCCGTGGTCAACTCACCGGCTTGTGCCATTTGGTTTGTATGGAGGAGCACCACATCATGATCTTCATCACCTGAAATTCAAGTCAAACTATGCTCCTTACTTCACTCACTGGGACAAACTCTTTGGGACATTCACAGAGTCACATTCTAATTAAGGATATTTACCTGTAGACAAACTCTTATTTTTTTACAGACTAAACTGGGACATAATTTTTTCAAAGACATACAGAAGACTGTATATTTGAAGCTGCCTATAAAAGCAATAGCTATTTATAACAAAACTTCTTAATATATGTATACTTGGAACTGCCTGTGTTAATTGCTTAAATTTGTTTGAGTCAAAGGTGTGAGGGAAGCATTAAGAGACATTCTCTCTTCTTTCCTTCTTTCCAGCTTTCATAAAGCATATATTGTATTACTGTATGATGTTCTATACCTACATCAGAACAATTATCTTACTGTTGTAGGATGATTTATGATGTAAACAGGAAAGGTACACATCATGGATTTTGTGGAGTTTAATCTGCCAGAGTGTATTATTGCACAATGGTGTTGTAAAATATTGCTGCCAAGCAAAGCTAGTTGGCTAACTGTGCAATAATTTTGATATTTATATTTTAAATCTTGATGTACTGTCTATTTCTAATAGAAAATAAATATGGTAATTCTTTTAAAATTGTATTCTGTTTCATTTTATTCATTCCTCTGTTCATATTAGGAACAGGTATGGTTCCTTTTGTATAGGTGTTGTTTGTTTGAGTTTCAGTTTCAGACTTTTCTTATTAAAATATTGTCATGTTATTTAAAAAATGAACCCTTTACTTTTTCTCCAGAATCATGTGTTATTTTTAAATAGTTTTAAATTTTGTAGAAGCAGAATATTGAAGAATGTAGTTTTAAAAACCATGGTGAAATTTTATTATTATGTTTGTGAGAAACTAGGATAATTTTCGCTAAATTTATGGTGTGAGAGCAGACCATTAAACAGAGTAATAAAAGGGAGCATTGGTCCACAACCGCATCAATAAATTGTTACTTGCATGCAAAAACCTGGCAAAGAATATAAACAGGGTTTCTACAAAATAGAAGATTCTTTCAAGCAGATTCCAGAGGAACAGAATCAAACCTTTTGGGATGCTAAACCATAGAACAAAACAGCTACACATTGCTAGAAGAATAGCTATGCATAAATCATTGACACGTGGTCTCAGAGAAATCACACTGAAAAAAACAAGCATGAAGGGATAAACAGGTCTTCCACATCTCACTCAGCAGAAATTCGCATGGACTTCTTATGTCCACTATATAACATTTTAATGCTTATAATCTTCTATCTTGTATTACTAATAAACTTCCCCGAATAGTGATGGGAACAGAGAAAGTGGAAATAATGTAGAGAGTGTGTAAGCATCATCATCCAAAAATGTCTTTGTCATTATGTTATGGCTAGAGGGTTGTGTGACCTTACACAGGCTGTTTGTCCAGGGGAAGAGAGAATCCTTAGTATTTCCAACTATGTGAACTTATAAAGAGAACAGCACTTTTGGACACTGCATCTTTTTGATAACAGGAAATAATTTTCATAAACATCTTCATAAACAGTACGAAGTGCTGCAATCTTAATACTTTGCTCTCTCTGCTCTCTGGGTATCACAGAAGAGCAACCCTTTTTTCCAGTGGTAAAAACATGACACATCCTGAGAGCAAAATCTGAGGCTTAAAGAATACAAAACTGGAATTTTTGCCATGCATCTATTCAGCTGAAAGAAAGAATTACACATCTTTCTGATTATTATAATCTTAAGTATTTTTGGGTGTTTTACAAAGAGAAGGAATTATTCTTTTTTCTGACAAATGCAGGAGGCAAAATACAGTCTCTGATTTCTTTGAGCTTTTTAGCCATTTTGAGGTATCCTGAAGTTACCCTCTCAGTTCTAGAAATCCCACTTAATTCAGCTTGGCAAATACTGCGCATCTGATGGGGGTGCTTTGTGGTTTCAATTGGTTATACCTTATACTATAACTACATATTGTAACTATACACTAGAACAGTCTGTTTCATGTACGATTGGCTCTCTAAGTAAGTAAGGTTAAGGCTAACTGGTACTTTGGTAAATTGTTATAGGAAAGCCTATGAGCAAATCCCACAAGAAAGGTTGTAGCTGAACCCACAGGGATTATTCTGCTTTCTTGAGTGAACCTTAAGAGCTGATATAACTGGAGAAAGAATCCTAGACAGCTACAGGCAAAACTATGCTTGCTCTTGCCAAGTCAAGTGGGATATATTCTCATTTGGCAATGGCAGCATAGAGTAACAGTGGTGAGGATGATCAAAGAGACAACAGAAGGTGGCAATGTACTGCATGATGAACCTGGCTACTCCTCTCTCCCGCACTCCCTCAATGTTTGCATCACTTCATACACACACCAAGAATGCATTTCCTCAAATATGGAATTTCCCTAGGTTATGTCTGTACGGAACCTCCTGCCAATCAGATCTGGAATCTTGGTTTAAAGGCTCATTATTACATGAACTTGGAATACTAAAAAAAATAAAATTATAGTTGTCATATGAAAATTTGACTAGTACGTGTCTCAAATGGCTTATTTGAATTCCATGCTAGAAATAGCTGTACTTCGTCATCATGATGTAATCCTAGCATATCTTGTCCCTATTTCTCCAATGCTTTGAAGGTAACTTAGGCTCTAAACCATGAGGGGTTGGAACTGTTTGCATATTTTGTGTACTTTGAAGCACTTTCTGTGACAGTGTACTATAATATAACTTTAGGTGTATGTACAAGAAAAACTCATGAGCAGAAGACTCAGACAAACATGTAACTTCAGGCATTTGCAATTCAATGAAAAGCAAGATAAAAACAAAAACATACTGAAGATTAATGAGTGGGGTTTTTTCCTGTTTTAATTGAAATTTCAGCATATACTGTACCACTGAACGTTGAGAGCACAGCGAGTTCTGCGTATTGATGGTGTAGAGATTTTAAAAGAGGATTTTACAGATGTTACTTCCCATATTTGCATTTCCTCATTGTCTTTACCACAAGTCTTTACCAAATGGAATGGTACTACACTCTATTGTAAGGGCTTATATCAGAAAACCAAACACAACTTTCACAACTTTTTTCTTCTGTTCCAAAATTGTCCTAGCTTCCTTCCTCACTAAAATGTGACAAGATGTGCCACACAGACTTCTTATCTAACGTGCCAAAAGCTAATCTGTTGTCATTTGTGAGTAAATAGAGGATGTTTGCAGAGACCCTTGAAGCTATAAAATGAGAATTTTGATGCTGCTGTTGTCCACTTGATATCTTTAAAAATTACAAAGCCCCTGTTGATTTATTCCCAGATTACCTTGGTTGAGAGACTAATCAGTGTGAGCCCACTATCACATTTACATGTAAACTGCATCTAAAACCCTGCCTTTTTGTTCTGGGTTTGGCTGATGTGCCAGTATGCTCAAATATTTAGGCTGGTCCCGCACTGCTCAGTACAATCCAATCTGAGAGGTCTTTGTAGCAGTCTGGAGTTGTGTTTGCAGTATGTTTTTTCTCATAAAAACAACAATTGTTGCCAAACAATTGTTTTCCAACACTTAAATGTGTTTCTAATTTATGGTTGAAGTTTCTTAGGGCATAGGAAAAAGCCTCACACTCTCCAAAACCAACCAACACAAGCGTTCCAGACATTAAAGGGAACAGAGTTAACGCAGAGGAGCCTTTAGATGTGGAAAACAATGCTAAGTTTTTAACCCTTCTTTTCAGACTTTCTTCTTTTTAAAATGATTTGTAAAGCTTACTAACCACCTTGTCCCCCCAAGTGCATGATCAAGGTTATTGGTGTGGACAGTAGGAGGAGAGACAGGAGAAAGGGAAAGGAAACTGATGTGTCTGCAGGCACTTCCATCACTATCCCTCGGTGCAGCCCACACTATCTGTCAGGTATCGGTGGAATGCTGCACTGTCATATCCTCCCCAGCATGGCACAGGTGCTTTCAGTCCTCAGGTTCTTACTGCTAGAGCGGTACAGACTCCACATCTGAACACAGCTTTTCCTTTCTCTTATCTAGTTCTTTCTGGAAATTCCCACAGCAACAAAACACAGCGACCTGCAAGAGGGAACTCCACCTTTGGTCAGCATAAATGTAAACATACTTATGTGTCATCAGGTGTAAGATAAAGTTAAAACAAATCTACAGGCACATGAACTAGAGTGCCTTTTCCACGCTTAGTTTTGAGATAACAGGTTTTACATGTAGGAAACCGAAAAGCTAACAAACCAAGATGAATGGTTTCTACCCAGACAGGCATAAACGTGACTGCGTTTGTTTCAGGGTATTGAGGGAAACTACAATACTACAAATACGTGATCTGGAGGGATGTGGAAGGATGGCTTACCTATACTTCCAGGAAGATTTTAGATGGGAGGTACTTTTATTTGTACTCGGAACTAAGCAGCAAACGATTCAGGGGATTAAGTAGCCCAAAGTCTAGGATGAGCTACAGAAAATCTGGTTTTAAGGTGAGGAAGATGTACCCTCTTTATCAAAAGGATATAAAAAATCACTGCTAGAAACTATTGATGTAAAGCTGTTTACACACCTCTTCAGATATTCACAGAGGCTGTGAAAGACTACATCCCTAAGAAACAACACTCTTGAGTAAACAAAAAACAAAGTAAACAAAGCCCCTCTAAGTGATTGATTTAGAAAATTCCCAGAGCCCAGAGCTAGTCTAAATAGCTGACACAATGGAGTCTATCAAGCTATTCAGAAAAATGAATGTGGGAAATACATGGGTGCTAAGGGCTGGGATGATTCAATACTGTGAATATGCTCCTCTGACACAGTTTACAAAACCTACAAGCTCAGAAGTGGCCTAGTCAGGTGAGCTTCCAGAAAGAGCAAATGCCTATCAGCTGCCTTATGGTGGTGATATTCTTCACTGGTGTTCTCTTTTCCTGGTAACTCTAAAATACTCCCCTTGAGCAGCTGCTGACAGCTTCACCTCCTCCCTTAAGAAAACTCGCTGAGTACTGCCAGCTGCTTTGCCAGGTTTTCAGTGTTTCTTCACTTTGGCTGTCAGATGATCACTCCCTTGTGCCTGCATCAGTTGAGAATCCGTAATATGCTGTATGCAGAGGTTTGTCCCTCACAACCTGTCCTGAAAAACTACATCTGAGAAGGAAAGCACTTCCCTTTGTCCCTTTTCCTCTCCTACTCAGCTCCATGCAGGCTGGCTTGCCTTTCAGGTGTTTCCTCTCTAGGTCTTTCCCCCTGTGGGAGAGGTTCCTGTTACCTTCCCACCTGCCCCTCTATAGCCCACTTCAGCCCAGCTGAAAGGAGTAGGAGAGAAAGTTTTTCTCCCTTGAAACCTAGTCTAGGAAGGTCTTGGTTTGGCTCACTATGCTCGCTGAAGTGACCTTAACTCATGGTGGACTTCTCTGCTGTGTAGTAAGTGTGTTTGTGGGTGGTGGTGCAGCTCAAATGCTCCCATGTGTGTTTTCTTTCCTTGAATGCAAAGTAAATGCCAGGTCTTCTGGTGAGGAAGCCAAGCAGACTGGTGATGTGTCAGGGAAGTTTCTGGTGGGTCTGTGCCTGTTGGATCAGCAGGGCCATGGTGAAGTAGAGCTGCAGGACAAAGTGTTTGAGGGTGTCAAAGTTTCTCAACAGTGACAATTCCAGTGTGATCATGCCCAACCCAAAGTTGGAGCCTCAAGAAAGTGAATAATGGCTTAGTAAGTCTCATATTAACGTGGTAAGGAAAGCAAAATAATATTTAATTACTTGTTCTGTGGAATTGATTGTTTCCAGCTAGCATCTTTCGCCTGATGAGCCATGACTCATCCTGGATTCAACAGCATTTGATGCTTCTTGTGACTTGCCTGTGGGGAATTGCGTTTTCAGTTTATGACGTCTCCATTCCATATTACGTAGCATACATGTTTCTTAAGCCAGAAAGCTGAAGCAGAATCACTAGCTTGCAGTAGGCTGGCAGACAATTAGTCTATGTAGCAACACTCTCTTGCTCTTGCAAGCGCTGCAGCTGATAGTTTATATATTCTGCTTTCTAGCAGAACCCAATGCTATGTTTATAACCAAAAAGCCCCTCCCCACCACTTTTAAACCTAGGCCCTAAGCCTTCTGTTCTGCTTCTGTTTCTTTCTGGAAATGAATTGCATAGTTTAGTCCATATGCTAGATGCATTTTTTAGATTTTTTCCTTTTGTTTTTTGCAGCTCAGATTTGTATCTTGAGTAATTGAATCATTTTCTAAAAGAAGGAGTTTAATTTCCCTCTGCATCTGGCACAGCTAGCAGAAGAGCACTATTTTTCTCTGGAAGCTATGGACAGATAACAAAAGAGCAGAGTATGTTATGTATGGAAAGGCACATGCCCTCAGCCATGCCAGCATAACAAGCTGATTCTCTTTTATTTCCATTGCCTATTGAGCTTCAGCCTCCTGCTTCCCTGCTTTCTCTCAGATCTCTTAACCATAGGGCAATGGGATAGATTAGTACTCATGTACTAGCATCAGTACTGTTCCTAGAAGGTAACTATCCTGGTAGAGACTAATAAATTTCAGTTAGCACTATTTCAAATACTATTATTTATAATATAATTTTGAAACCCTAAACAAACTCTAGGTGCCTGGAGCTCTACAAATGCAGTGGAAGAAGCTATCTCCCAGGAGGCTATAGGCATAGTATGGACCTTCTGCACACAAAAATGACTTAGAGCACCTGCTTCTTCCTGCCAAACTTTATTCTGAGACATAAACATTCCCTGAGGATGAATTATGTTTCTAATCATTACAGTTGTAGAAAAGCAAAATGAAGAATAAAATCCATCAATATACACATTCTGCTGTGAGCTGATGTATTTTTCCCACTAGGTTTGAGAGTAAGAAGTAAGAACTAAACTTATAACTGTAGGGGGTTTTTAACTCAAAAAATATGATGATAGTAGTGGAAAGTAAATATTGGATCTTTCCATCCTAAGCATTTTAGCAGAAAAATTCAATTGTATGCTTTATCTTGCTATGCCAAGCAGCTTTCTTGGTATCTACACCTTCCTGGTGGCTACAATGAAGTAAGAGTGAAGAAATCTATAGCATATATTTTGCAAAAGCTGTATCACTTCTTTGTTAGAAGAATTTAATCAAAACTTCTTCAATGCAAACATCTAAACTTGGCTTGTCAGTAATTGGTACTTTCAGATACCTGAAAAATCTGATGCGTGTGTGTTACCTACCAAGTACTAATACCCAAACAAAACAAGTAATGGGGCTTTATTTATTTCACAGTGCTGTTATGACAAATATTGATTATTTAATGTAGATGTAGCACCTGCTACGGTTCTCGGCTGTGGCCAGGAAAGGGATTTAGAAGCTCTTTTTGTTTTTTGCAATATGCGTGATCAAAGGTGTAAAATCCAGTGTTGTGTAAGGGCTTCTCTAAAAATTATCCTGTTATAGCTGTGTACTTACACTACTTCTTCCTCTTAATGTAAAAATTCCTGACAACAACAAAGAAAAAGCTTAATATATGATCCAAAGTAGGTTTGGACTCAAGTCAAAGGTAACTGGTGTTTAGTCCAAACCAGTGGCTTCCAGGGAAGGAATGCATTTTCATTCTGCTTGGGTAGGAATTCCAAGATGAGATTATCAGAAACGGATGTGTGGCACTTCTGGTGATCATCCAGCAGCATGTGAGGTAGCTCATGATAGTGCGTATATATCCATTTTATACACATATATTTTTTAAAAAGGATATAAATATATATATAAATAATTTTATATATATAACTAAAGCCCCATTGCTTGTTTCATTTGGATATTTACATATATGTGTGTGTAAACTGTGGTATATAAAGTATGGTGTAAGTAA
>VZRW01011017.1:39565-54570 GCA_013398125.1 Aegotheles bennettii
AAAGGCCAGCTTCTGTGAAGGAAGATTTAGTAGCTTTAGATGCTACTGTTTTCCTCAGCGAGGAGGGAGACTAGTCTGATTGATTATTTTGATTGGGAAACCAGATGAGCCATGAGAGGTGTGGAGCCGGAGGAAATCATGAACTGAGAGTGGAACTGAGCATGGTGCAAAAGGAAATGAGTTTGGAACAGCAGGGCTGTAGGATGTGATTTATGGAGGAGGAGGGTGATAGCTTAAAGTGAGCTGCTGGATCACCAGTGAGGCTGGCGGGGAGGCTCATAACAGCTGGTTACAATTGCTTAGTGCTAAACTTCCCAAGAGAACTTGTCTGTAGGACATGGACACCCACAAGAAGGAAAATGAAAGTAGACTGCAATGGTGAGTAATTTTTGAGTACTCATAGAAGCATTTTCTCACTTAGAGGTTAGAGATGTATTCCTTATCAACTCAGTTTAATTAGAAACATTCCTCTTATAGATTAAAAAGTTAAAAGGGCTACTAAAAAGTTGTCAAAGAATATAGATCAGCACCATCATCTCACTTGTCCTCTCTGCTAAAAATTGTAAGTTCCTTACCACCATAAAACTCTGACATAATACTTTTTGGAGAAAACTTTTGATAGTTTTCAATCTTCATGTTATGAGAAATATGGCCTCTTATGGCTCCTCACTAATGTACTGTTACATAAATCACTGTGCAACAGGAGCAGCTCTTTGTTGGTACTTAGCACAAGGCCCAGATCCACCAGGTAACTTCCCAAAAGAAGCAGAAGAAGATTCCTGTAAGGTTCCCAGTGTACTCTGTTTTCTAGGCGAGCTTAGAAATATAAACAAGGAAAAAGGACATATTACTGATAATAAGTAGGAGGTGACTCATTGCCCAAACACCAGGTGACACTGGCTAACAACGAACATAGCAGCAGGACCAGGAAATTAACTGAGTTTGTCAGATCAATCTGCTTACAACATTCCTGCTGATACACAAACTGTAATACAAGATATAAATTCCCAAACTTTCTGGGGAAAAAAATACTACTGTTCTCACACCCTAACTAGATCATTTGCATCCTTGCCCAAAATCCAACTCTCAATCTGCCATCTGTATTTGTTGATTTTTAAAATTTGTTCTATTTTTCAACTAATAGAACAGCAAATCCTAAGTGAATCAATACATATCAGTGAAAGTGGATTGGGACAACCATCTTTATGGCTTTCTGAAAATCTAGGTCAGTGTGCATTCAAGTTCTGACTGATGTAATCACTTCTCGTGGCAGAAAGTCTAATAGAGCAAAGCTGTTTGTACTTGAATGTCAACTCAAATGCTTCCCATACCAAGGGTTTTGATGTCCTCTCTGCCCCCAGTTCCTTCATGAGCAGCACAGCTAATGAAGAAGTCTGTGACACAATGTCATCATTGTGCAGAGGACTCTTGGCTCTTTGTCCTTTTATTCTTGCACACAGATGAAGAGCTCGCTTGGCTTTCCAGCAGATAGTGAACTGCATCTGGCTGAAGATGCAGAGAAAGCAGAAGGATGGAGGAACAAATGTGTGTATATGATGAAGGTATCCCCAGTCCCTTTGATTATGGCACTATAGGCCGACATGGTGTGTGTAGTCTGGTTTAAGCCACCTTTTGTTTCTATTACTACAAACATTTGACTTCAGGCCCTGAAAACCATGGTTGGGTCTGAGGTTGGCACAGAGACAAGAGCTCCCTGAGGTCTGCGGGTGCTGTTTGAAGCTAGACCTGCTGTGAGCAGGAGGTTAGACTAGGTGACCTCCATAAGCCCCTGCCAGCCTCCAGAATCATGTGGTTTCCTCTGTTTCCAGATGGGCCTGAACCAGCCAGCTTAGTGCTGGTCTGTGCCAGGCACTGCTGCTCCCCGGGCAGACGGGTGGCTCCTGAATTTTCTCCAGCTCTCTGGAGGGTGCTCAGCCTTCACAGTTGGAAGAGGAGCAGTGAATGCCAGCAGGACCCCCTCCCAAGTGCAGGGTCTTCTACATTACTTTCTGCTAGCAGGCAGATGAACTTTTTTTTAACCTTGACACTTTTATTCTCGAAGTTACAAAACTGGCTGGTGATGCTCCTGAAGAGGAGTCCTGACTCCCTGCTCTGTGCCCCTGTTGTGATGTGATGCAGTGTCACCACTCTTCCTCCTTTTTGGTGATGCAGCTGAAGTCGACTCCGCCAGTTGCCTTCCCCCAGTGTCTGCTGAAGCATCGCTGACCCTTTGAACTGTTTTGCAGCCTGTCAGCAGAGCGTGTGTAAGGCAGGGAGTGCAGTAATCTCAATAGGAGGGCACTTACTGGGGAGCTGTGAATCACTTTGCGGGGCTGCTGTCATGCTTTCCCTTCATCACCGCAAACACTGGAGCTCCTGATGTCTGCTCAGCCAGGAAGGGTCCCTGCCAGCAGCTGGGGTGCATCAGCGCAGAGGTCTGCTCCAAGTCCCCAGCTGCCTGGGGAGCTTTGTCATGGCTTTGGCTGCTCCCCAGATGGGAGCGGGACTGAGTGCTGGGGACACTAGGAATGGCCTCTTCAGGGGAATCGAGCTGGAAGGAGAGCAGCTAGCAATTGTATGTGAAATCTGCACTGTGCTGGAGAGAGATTCAGAGCTCTCAGCCTGGACTGAGAAGCCTGTCTCTGCTGGGCATGCTGTTACTCTTTGTTTATTAGCATAGCGTCTCTAGGAACTATGCTTATGGATGAAGACTTGTATTGTGACTGGAACTATGTAAACATATGGTACCTACAACATCCTTCTTTCCTGTTCTCACACCCCCTCCAATACAGTATGTGCACTAAGTGTAAAGCATGGGATAACAAGAAGAGCCAAGCAGTTGGAAGGAGGTAGGGAGGCAATTTTTGTCACCACTCTCGTCTGTGTACCATGGCAAAATGGGTTGTGTATCCTTGGAAAAGGATGGCAAAATGCTTTTGTTTAATGGGAGATCCTTACAAGTATGACTTTTTGCAAGAGTGGTGCTATTCATCACAATGGTGATGAATAGGCTGCCTGGTCCTGGGAGCTAATCTTTCTGGATAGACAGACAGAACTAGGAAAGTGAAAGGATGAGATGGAGGAAAGATGTGAAGTCTGATCTTTCCAGCTGCTTTCTAGTGGAGCCAGAGACAGTGCTTGATAACTCCCGAGAAAAGGATGTTGCAATACTCTACATGATGAAAACATGGATAGGATTTTTGGCTGTCTGGCTGGGGTAGGAAATGTTTTAGACAGAACTGCTGCAATTCAGCTGTGGGCTAAACCTGAAGACTCAAAGAGAAGCCAGTCTCCAAGTCTCTTCCTTTGGCTTTGGATAGACAAAAGGCATAGCTTCAAGTGAGGAAACAGGAGAATAAAAGAAATTAAAAGATTTATGGAGGATGCAAATATAGTACTATTCTTTTTGCCTTTTTGGGTACACTTTGCAACAGACATCTGAACTTCATTATTCATTTCACAACATCCTCTTCATTATTTTTGAGCCTAAACCAGCCATTTGGTAAACTACTTAATGAGGGTTTCTCCTCTTGTGAAAAACAGAAGTCCATTAATTAATGTACTTGTTCTAGTTAGTTTTATTGAAGCTGCCGGTTTGTAGTGTGGAAGCAAACACTTTCTGTGACATCTAATGTTGTATGACTGATGAGTTGGAGTGTTTACATGGGGTTAGTTGGGGAAGTGGTTGCTAGCTCTGAAAAACACACGGGGGGAAAAATAGGGGATTGATTTAGATCAAAAGTTAAGCATGTCTGGATAAAAGTAAACAGTTGGATTACAGCTCTTATTTTACAGGAGTTTTTTATAGCTTGAATAATGTTGGCCTCAGTTTGCAGTACAGTTCATTGGCACTCCAGCATGGCACATACTTAGGGGGTTTTATTAAGAGCATGCCTTTAACTAATTTCCCTTTTCCGTTATACATTAACTCCCTTTTCAGTTTTATGTACATTAGATTGCAGCTTGTCAACAAACTTCTGTTATCTAAGTTGTCTGGTAAAATTATGAGGCCAGATAGCAACACTTAGAGGTAGAGGATAGAAACTAGCTATCAGGGTGTGCCTTGAACATAAAGGAAAAGGAACGAGGGCTGGAAGGAAGGCTTACAAAAGGTCAGATCTGCTTAAGGCTGTGATTAAAATATTGACCCATAGGAATATAGAAAATGTCAAGGACTTAACATATAGGTGGATTAAACGGGCTAATTTTGTTACACGTGTTTTGGGGTTTTTTCACTGAGAATAAAGTGAAAAGCAGGAGGAAGAGAGAGAGAGATTGTGAGACAGAGTGTGAGACAAGAGAAAGCAATGGAAGTCATGACACAGAGGGGTGAGTTCTGTACTATGCTGTAGCATCTGGTCCTGGTAATGAACAAAACCAAAATGAAACATACTTTTGTGTACCCCCCAAAATTCTGAAAAAGGGGATGTTTGTTTGCAGCACTGAAATACTACTTGCAAGAGTAAAGAACGTGGGTTTTTTCAGGATTAGTTTTATCATGTTTTGTTTCCCTATGTTTGATCAACATAAATATAACAAGAATGAAAGTGATTAGAGCTTTGAAGTGTAGAGTAGGTTATTTGTAGTTTATCAGATACCAGTCAGGACTAAGATGAATCAGTGCTGAAAAATGCAGTGACCCTCTCGCTGTCTTCCTAGCGGGGCTTGGTTTCTCTTTAGCAAGGGTTTATCTTTGTCAGATGTACTGCTGAGAAGATAACTTCTCATAGATAAATATACTGTCACAGGAAACTGTCCTGCAGGAAACTGGAGGGAATTCTCTGGCATTAAGCAGACTGTCTGTGCCTCATGTATTGGAACACCCTGTGTCATTTTCACCACATACATCAGAGAGGAATACATCAAAACTTTGGTTTTCATTTAGAGGCAATCACTGCAATTTCATTAAACATTCAAAAATATTTTTAATGCTTTTGAACCTACGTGTTATATTTTAAGAAGGTCAGGTTTGATAAAATCATAGAAGTTGGTCTTGCAGCCCTGGAAGTTTTTTCACTTTTATAATGGATTTGGACATTTTTTCTTGATCGCCAGATGCATTAGAAACTTCTAGAGCTCTGACAGATGGCAATGTAACAAGAGGGCTGTACTGCTTGGATGTTTACACTGCAGTTTGCAAATTCTCCCATATGAGAAAATCCCTTCTATGCCCCATGAGAAAATCTGGCAACTGAAGTATGTGCTGGCTTTGTGGGCGGATCAACTCATGAACTAACAGCACACGTGAGTTGTAATGGGATAAAGCCAAAAACATCTACTTGCCCACAGGTGAGTTGAAACCTTTTTTTTCCCCTCATCTGGCACACAGATGCCAGGCAGGTAATTAATTCCTCACGGCACTGAATTCAGGAACCACAGGAGGTGACTCCCACCTCTAGATGCCATGTGGGTTAATCCAGTCACAATACAAGGAAGGATGATGACATGAGGGAATAAAATAAGGCAGCGTATTTCCTCCTTTCCTGTGTTGGAGACCAGAGCTCATCAGGGCAATGACATGAGCACACTTTAGGCAGTCCCATGGGTGATTCCCTTTGCCTGCCATTTCTGAGTTGCTGGTAAATAGGGAAGGATGGATCCCTTCCCCGCGGCTGGTTTCATTTAACCTTCTGAGTCTGAACCTGATTTCACAGTTGGAAATTTTTTGCTAATCAGAACTAGACCCAGAGTGTTATATTTTTGCTTAATGATGATAAAATATTACCATTAAGTTCAAACCACATTACAAAGGTTGAATTTTGATCAGGTCAGATTTCTGAGACAGTTCAGTTCTCAAGCAGAACAATGCACAGAAATAGCTACAAAATGAAAAATATTAATGAGAAGCAGCTCACAATGGTAGAGGCTAGCATTAAAGTACAAAAAAAATCAAAGTAAGTGTTTAGAAATACTTGGACATGTTTAACACTGACACCTGAACAATTAACACAACCCAGGTTGTAGACAAACCCATTTGCTGTAGAGACTGAAAAATTCCCAAGTAGGCACTCTAATCTTTATCAGCTCAGCAACCACAAGGGACTATGAAACTCTGCATTACCTGTTTTCATTATAAGCTAAATGAGAGAAATTATAGAGCCAAACTATCAGTGTAATTTTTTTTCAGTTTGACTTTAGGGTGAGCTTGACTATAGAGAAAGTACTCTGTCTGGTTGGTTTCCTCTGATGTCAGTGTAGCTCCTTTTACAGTGAAAGGAGAAAATGCCTTTTAAAGGAAAATATGAGCATAAACACATGAAACCTGATGTGGGAACTTTGACAGGTATAGCACCTAAAAATACATCTGAGCCATTTCTTCTCTTTTGGTTTTACCATGACAAGAATACTTACCGAGTGTGCTGCTTTTATGTTACATTTCCTGCTACAGTTTTCAGTGCACAAGCTGTAGGAGGATTTTTAAACAAAAATTTCCCAGTAGCAAATTTGTGTCAAAAAATTCTTCTGGCCTAAGCTTGCAGATAGAGCATGGCTATTACATGAGTGGAATTTCACTACCTGGTGCCCCTCTGTGATAAGCACAACTCTGCATGGTTTGTGTTTGCACTTTGGCATCAGAGCATCGTGGGAAGCATAGCACACGGAATGGGCTGCCTTGGCAATGTAAATGTTCTCTGCTTCCTTGTCCTGTGCTGTGGAAGGTATATTTTGTAATCGAGTTCCATCTTTCCCCTGTATTTTAGTGTTAATTTTTAGAGTTTATACGTTTTTGGTTTACTGTTTCATGGGTTAGTATAGTGTTAATAGGGTCTGGGGGGGGGAGTCAGAATTGCCTTTGCTATGAGGGCAGTGCTGTGGTGAGATCTGTGACCATTTATATTGTGGGGGGAATGAGCCAAAAAGGCCTTAGCTCCTGTGTACACAGCAATGTAGACAGCTCTTGGAGAGCTCCTGGTAGCTCAGGGAACCCGAGATCTCCAGGTCAGTGCAGTTCTTCAGAACATGAGTTTGAATGAATCACCTGCAAAGGTCCTGAACTTTAAACTTGATTTACGTATACTTTAATACTGATGTGTATACTGTTAAGTTTCCTTTTTTTGCCTTGCATTGTCCAAAATTGCCACCCAATTGTGTCAAAATAAAGGCTCCACATATGGAAGGCATGACTACATCTTGGAGAAGTGACCAATACCTGGTATATCTCAATGCCTTTCTGGTCTTATGCCATTGGCATGCAGTGGACCATTAATAAGATGAGTCAAATAAAACATTGAATATAGGTAGTTATCCCTAGAGATTACAAGTCAAAACTGTTTCAAGTCTTCTGTTTCTCCCTTGTCTCACTTCGCTCCCAATCATGTTATGCCTGCTTCTTCCAGGCAACACCCCTGTCCTTTTGCAGGACCACTGGCCATGTGCTGCCAGGGGTTTCTTGCAGGTCATCTGCACTGATCATGATGGGGAAGGATCCAGGCCCTTCTCCGCTGTGCTTCTCCTTGCTGATGGCAACAGAGGGTTGAGGGGCCATGAATGGGGGGCCTTTGGCAGTCCAAGAGTTGAAAATGACAGACCCCACTTTCCATATCAAATGCTGCTTCTTTCAAGGGAAGGTGACTTAACATTGCAAGGGTCAGCTCTGAAGTCAACAAAGGCATTTGACTGCTTTCAGAAAGCTCAGTATGCATGTTATAGCCAGAAGAATATATTTTATATGTTTTCATTATATGAAAATCCCATGTCAGTGAAGAATCTAATAAAAATTGTGCATAGTTACAGATCTCCTTAATAGAATGAGGCATCTCAAGTTAATAATTTTATTTAAACTTTTCCCTTCTTTGAATCAAACTTTTTCCTGCTATTATTTGTAGCCTCTCATGCATGCAAATAGGGATAGGTGGAAGATGCTTGTGTTTCTGTTTATATGAAAATAAAGTGTACTCTTCAGTTGTGAAGCGACAGTGAGATGCCCAGGGTGAAGCCAGACCCAAGCAGGTCCACAGAGAAAGGATGCAGGAAGTCCAGCACTGCTAGAAGAGAGGAGTACAGCACTTTGCATTAGTGTAAGCAGTGAGCAAAGCCTAAAGAAAATCTAAAAGGGGACACCACAGAATCATAAAATGGTTTGGGTTGGAAGGGACCTTTAAAGGTCTTCTGGTCCAACCCATCCTGCAATGAGGAGAGACATCTTCAACTAGATCACGTTGCGCAGAGCTTGTCCAACCTGACCTTGAATGTTTCCAGGAATAGGGCATCTACCACCTACCTGGGCAACCTGTGCCAGTGTTTAAACACTCTCATTGTAAAAAAATTTCTTCCTTATATCTACTCTGAATCTGCCATCTCTTAATTTAAAACCATTACCCCTTGTCCTATTGCTATAGGCTTTACTAAAAAGTCTATACCCATCTTCCTTATAAGCCCCCTTTATATACTGAAAGGCCTTAATAACGTTTCCCTGAAGCTGTCTCTTCTCCACGCTGAACAACCCCAACTCTCTCAGCCTTTTCTCATACAAGAGGTGTTCCATCCCTTTGACGGAACTATCTTCTTGGCCCTCCTTTGGACCCCCTCAAGGGGTCCATTGCTCCAGAGCTGGATGCAGTACTCCAGGTGGGGTCTCACCAGAGCAAAGGGAAAATCACCTCCCTTGACCTGCTGGCTATGCTTCTTTTGATGCAGCCCAGGATACAGGTGGCCTTCTGGGCTGTGAGCACACATTGCTGGATTGTGTCCAGCTTTTCACCCACCAGTTAATTACCACTGGGTAATTAGGTTTAGAAGAGCAGCTTGGGAAATGAAAGTGAATCTTGAGGAGAGGAAATCTGGAAGAATTCCTGTGGGAAACAGTGCTTATGGATCTCATGTTGCAGCCCTAATCTATCTCCCGGGGTTTAAAATCTTACGTTTTGTAGGAAGACACCACAGGCAAAGTGTTGCATGCAGAAGCAAATGTGGCTGGTGTTATTGTACCGGTTTCCAACCTCAAAGGGGTCTCACCAATTCCGGAGACTTCTCTTGTTTTTCAGTCTTTGTTACATATGGCATGTAAAAATGTAACTGAAGCTGCTTTTTCCCCTTTCCATTCTGTTTTTCCTATTTTAACCTGATTCATATTAGATGATTCTAGCTTTTGGAGACACTTTTTTTTTAAAAAAAAAAAAGAAATGCACATTTTTCTTTCAAGAATGCAAATAGTTCTGTTTAGTAATCTTTTTTTTTTAAATTAAGTATTCATTTCCAAAAATTACAGAGGGCAAAAAACAAGCTTTGTTTGATATTTGCTGTGACATTTAGCTACTTAATTTATGATGCAGTAAATAATTGTAGTTTTTTGTCAGATATGCATTTTCTACTTCATTATGTTGCCTTTCTTCAGTATTGTGTTAGTATTGAAGACATACTATAATGCTTCTTAATGCTAAAACACTTACAAGTGTCTGTCATACACACTAATTTCTTACCTTGAAATTATTGTTTTAGAATATTTCCCCTTAGTGTATGAACTAAGATCTTCATTATCTCTCTTATGTTTGGAGTTTTGAAAAAAATAAAATTAATGCAGAAATAAGCCTTTCAGAGTGAAGATTTCAAAATTTCTTGAACAGATTAGCAATAATGTAGTTGCTGATACCACAAGTAAGGTCACAGCCAAAAAATGCAAACAAAACAAAGGCTGTTTTCATTTAAGAGAAAATTCTCCTCACTCTCATATCAGATTTCAGGTATGTATAAAATAAAGGATATTGCACTCTGCAACTGAAATAAAGCTCCTGAATACCCCCTATTTTGGAGAATACAAACTTTTTGTTCCTTTGGTTTTATTATCAATTATTTCTTATTTGATGAATTCTGAAACAGGGATTTACTATACTCTCACTGAATAACTCCTAGAGGAATTTACTCTTGTGGAGGGGTAACTCTTTTACAATTGTGTGTGATCACATCCTGAATCTTCCTTTTGCAGCACATTGCACTTCTTGGCCATGAGAGACTGAGAAATTTAAACTGAAAATACCCTTGTTTATCTCAATGCAAAGGGATTAACTATTCCTTAGATCAACCTCAATGAGTAGCGCTATATCTTGTGATTTATTCAGTTTGTTTATTCTCTTCCAGCTCATAATTCTGGCTTTTGTTTTATTTGTTGTTGTTATTACTACAAAAATTATTGCAATGCTGGGAAATTGCAGTTACAGAGGAGGATTCTGTTTTGGCTGTATCACAGAGAAAAAGGTCCCTGCCTCACAAAGCTTGCAGTTTAAGTATAAAACAACACAAGTGTCTGGAGGACCTATGTGCAGACAATAGGGCAGTGATGATCACCAAGAGGGACTGTGGTCATTGTGTGCCAAATTGTTTTCAAGATTTTTTAAGTAACACAACAAAACAAGGTTTTTAAGCAGGTAGTTGAAAAAGAATAGTAATTTTCTTCTTGCAAATATTAATGGAGAGATTATCTGAATTTCGAGTGCAAAGTGGATATAAAAACAAAGACAAAAGTTAAAAAATGTAAAATGTAATGTCTAGGCAACAAGCATCACTCAACAAGCATCACTGGCAATGAAAGTTGAAATCTGACTTTGATGTTATATGAGAGATGGCAAATACAAATGGATCATGTTAAGAAAAATCTTGAAGGTGAAGAACAATAGTCTACGTTTGATGTACTTCAGCAAAGGAAAGATGCAGAGAGGACTGAGAAGTTCAAACAGAGGAAAGAAATTAACTTTGAAATAGCATATAGGCTATGTATGAAAAGGTCAAGAATATTCTTAAGGAGAAAGACATTGCAATGAGATGAGATGGCTAGAGATGTCATCATAACACCTATAAGAACATGTTTGACACGTGGAAGAAGTTATTTGTTGGGACAAAACCTGGTGTTTAGTGGTAGATCTGTGGACTGTCAGACTAGAGATGAAAGCCGAGTAAATCTTATGACTTACTAGAGATAAGTTATAAATGGAGAAGTGGGAAGGGTTTTATATTTATGAGCTTGAAAAACAGCTGGCACTCAAGAACAGTAAGGATTAAATATTGATTCTGAGGTTGCATATAGCCTGGGAGGAGCTTCTTTTGAGTGCCTGGATTGGAGAAGAGTTAGGATGGTAAGGGAAGAAGCTGCTTCCAGGCAGTGATTGCACAGAATATGCTCAATGAATTTAGAGGTGAAAGGCAGAAGGAAACCATGGATGTGCTTTAGACATTGTTAATACTGGAGAAGTGAAAGAGCATTGGAGTCTTAATGTTGAAATATCCAGAAAAAGTTAGGAAGAAACAGAAGTGACAAGACTATACATGAAACAGATCAAGGAACATGCTCAGAAGGGAATGACAGGAGCAAATTAAGTAAATGGAGGGAGAGATCAGATGAGAAACTTTGGTGGCCCTTTCTTTTGCATGTAAATTAGAGGGCTTTATGCTCTAGGATACTAATTAAACTTTGCATTTGTGAATGTCAGTACAAGTAGGATTTCTGTGGGTCAATTTACTGGGGTCCAGCAGTTAAAACTTCCTGTATGTAATTGCTTTGTTTGCAACATGGACATCTTAAATATGCTTCTGGATCTGAAAAAAAGACTCTCTTGCCCGTTACTTTCACGGGGATCCAGCTTTGAAGACTTTTCTGCACATAAGAGTTTGATTCCCAGTACTTCTGTTATAGTCAAGGGTACCTGGTTCCTACAGCAGACACTTCAGATCACCTGCAAGGCTCCTGCTCTGAATGAGCCTCTTTAGAGGAACCCATGGAGGCAACCTTGTGAAGTTGCTCATCAGACTTCACAAATACTTTCCAACATTCCCCCTTGTATACCCATGCATGATTTAAACCATGTCTGAGCATAAAAGCACCAATATCATAGTTTGCTGAGAGAGATTTATGCTATATATGAAATTTCTTGAACAATTTGGCTTAGACTGACCCAGTTCTGAACTCAGACGGAATGAAAGAATAGTCTTCAAACAAAAATTAAAGAGGAGAATTAAAATCCAAACTTACTTTCACTATTGGGTTCAGGAAGGATGGAGGTGACAAATTGAGCCATGAACAACTAATTTTAGAAAAGAAGAAGGGAAGGAAGCCACGCAGACTACAAAGTAATTTGTCATAAAAATGAGTATCAGAGTTTGTAGGAAGTCGTATAATCTTTCGCTAGATCAGCCAATGTTGTTTGAAAATAATTCGCCTATAAGCTATTTTTTCAACAATATTGAATTGCCTAATAAAATATAATACCTGACATAACAGCTTTTTCAATCTCATAGCATGTTCAAAACCCAAATATGTAATGTAGAGTTGATGTGAAATAGAATTTTTTCCTTCAAGCATAGAAATAAACATTGTTTCAGAGTAAGTTAACTTCGGTATTGAAATAATATGAACACCTATAATCCAAGCTTTTGCTTACTTTTTAATAGCTTTGGGACTCTTCATGGTTTCTTTTGACCTCCCAAAAGCATTCTTGCTGATTGCCTTCTTTGGATGAAAGTATTAATGATTTTGGATAAACTGGGTATTGGATTCAGTTGTCACAAAAATTCTGTTTGAGGACTTTATTTTACGTCTGGAACAATAAGTAAGTCGAAGTGTTACTATTCTGAAATATAAGAAACAAAGACACCTTTGCCACATTTATAGATCAGGCATAGGATGGATTTCATAGATTTAATTTTTAAATTAAATTTATTTATAATTTTGCTATATTGTTTATAATAAATTTAATGCATTAAAATATTATATTAAGTATTATAGTAATTATGTGAATACTAACCTAGTTATATTATAGTAATATTATAGATTAATATTGTACTGTATAATATTAAATTAATTTTTAAATTTATTTTAATTGCTAACATTCTGAGAATTAACTTACTGGCAGCTGAACTCAGTGAAAGCAGAAATCCACAAAAGGCATATTTTACAACTTAACTCCTGAAAAACAGCAGGAGAGATTTTTAAAATTGTTGTTGCTGTCCAAGCTACAACAGGTAAAGGAACAAAATGTAGTACAAATTCCCTTAGAAATAAAGACTCACAGAAATGAAATGGGTTTTTTGTTTTTGTTTTTTTTTAATTAATGACCTGAGAGGAAGTTTCCTAGCATGTGTGTTCTTTCATTCAATCACTTTCTTTCAAGGACAGGACAAAAGCCTGGCTCAGTAAATATAGTGTGATAATGTAATCAGTAATGTGAATCTTAATGAGGAAGTGAAATTATTGTCATACAAGTTCTGAATAGCATTTCTTTCTCCATCTTTCCATGAACAGAAGGACAGTGTGCTTATATCATTTGACTAAAGTTAACATTGACCTCATCATATGAGCTAGCCCCTTTCCTGTCCTATTTCTTCTCTCTCAAAGTGCAGCCCTGAAATTTGAATCTGCTGCCGTTACATATGTGTTCCTAGAAGACCTTGCCAAACTGATACCAGTATAGCTTTCCTCCCCTCAAGTCAGTCTTGCTCACATGAGGAAGAAGCGTGTAGTACCAGTGAAGATAGGCTTTGAACCTGTACCAGTAGGAAGGAATGGTTTACACGAAGTTCCATGGCCAGCTGGGATACCTACGTGAGACCTAGTGATGGTGTGTTGATTGGAATTAAGTGTTTGAAGCAGCTGGAAATGGTAAGGAAGGTTTACTGGTGGAAACTATAGAAACCAAAACTTGCCATTTCTTGGACTTCACAATTTCACCAAAATGAAGAGCCTGCATATATTTGTGGGACATGGTAAGTAGGAATATTTTTTCACTTGTAGAAGGAGCTATGCAGGTGGCAGATTAATCCAATGAACATATGCCTGTGTGGGAGGGAAGAAAGAGGCTGACATTGCATGAGAGCTGACATAATTCCTTCATCACAATTTGTGCAAGTCATTGCTGATGATGAGATTTATCATTGTAATCTCTATAGCCAAGACTCTTGGAGGAACATCTAATAGATGTTTTTACTTCTACATTGGATGAACAGTATCTCTGATGTTGAAATAGGGCTTTGAGGAATTTTTCAGTCATTTTGAAGATTTTCAGGAAGTAATTGAAATAATATGAATAAGGGTGAGAAGCTGTCTGGATAGATATGGTAGAATCAAAATTAATTTTCATCATATGTAATTTGTTCCCTTGAAAAATAAGGGCAGTGGTTAAATATATATGAGAGGCCATGAGTAAGGTAACAAACACAAATACATTTTTTCAGTTCATACAATAAAGCACCAATTAATTTCTCCACAGGTTAGAGAGGAGCCTCTTTCTGGATTTATTTCTGTTGGAGAGTTTGTACCAGCTTTGCATGAGGTCAAGTTCAGTCTTTGCTGATGTTAACAGGGAATAGGCTCAGCAAGCAATGTCTCTTCTTTCTGTGTTCCACAAAATGCTAATTTCCAATATGAAAGTGACTTGTTATTACTATGTAAAAGTTATTTTCATGCCATGTTTCTGTTAAAAGAATTGATGCTTGAGATTTTGAGAATCTTGCTTAAAACTGCACTTTTAGTCCTACCAAGTGAATGCTCCAATGAAGCAGTTTTATCATTCTGATTATACCCTCTCTGCATGAGGCTTATCTATAATTATGTGAAATGAGGGAATGTTTCTGCTGTGGAAGCATAATAGTAACTTCTGTTGGTATTTTTAGATCTGTTTTGAAAATTTAGATATAAATGATACTTGACTTTCAAATCTCACATTAATCAGGTCTTTTTATGCTGGGAAACTCCTGGTTTACAGAGGCAGCCAAAATCTTTTTAGTGGGGTAGGCTAATTTGAATGTTCCTACACAGAGAAAGTTGGAGTCTTCCAAATTTAATTTTTTACCAGTAGCTAAAAGAGGGTCAGCAGAAGAGAAAAAAGAGAAGGAAGGCTGGGAACAAGGAAGTGGTGTCTGGGGTGAAATAAAAAGGAAGCTGAGAGGGAAAGGACATTGCAAGGGGGCTCTGAGAATGAGACAAAGAATTAATAGTAGAGTCAATTTTGGATTAAAACAATGTTATTTATTTTTTTCCCCTTTCTCACTTTTCTCTTCTTTCATGCAGTCTCCCCTATCCC
>VZRW01011017.1:55082-101292 GCA_013398125.1 Aegotheles bennettii
CTTTTCTCTCTTATTAAAGTTCTGAACCTCTACATCCATCCAAGTAATTTTCTGACTGTTTAGAAGGCTAGTAAGAAGCTGAAGAGGAACAAGTTTCTTTCAATCTATTCGAGATTAAATATGTGCCTTTTAGAAGAAGAGAAGGATGTGAAGTTTACTACGTTTTGCCTGAAACCTGACCTGTTCACACCATCAGCAGAGGTCTGTACAATTTATGCCCAAGCATGTCCTTGCTAGGAAAGTGGCTGTCCAGCTAGGGATCTGTCTGACTTGTTTTCAAGAAAGAATTGTAAATTATTTAATTTACTGTGCCAAAACTTGTGCCACTAGTAATAGGTGAACATTTTCTACATGGAAGAGAGTATTTTTTGAACTAAACAGATTTTTGTGGAAACCTCTACTTCCAAGGAATCCATGAACAGAGAGGAGTGTTTGTATCTTGAAAACCTTTCAGTTGTCTGCCAGGAGAACACAGGGCTTTCTTTGGAAAATACATGAGCACTCAGCCTCCAAACCCCTTCTGAGGGTGAAATAAGTGAATTAGGTAATCTGCTCTTGTAGAAGGACAACAGGTAGACTCAGCAAACAATTTAAAGATTTCTTGAGACTTCTGAAATTTAGTTAATCATTAGATATACCACAGAAATGGCCCTCAAAATAGTGTCGAGAAGGCCACTTCCAAAAACTCTTCGGTCAATGCTCTGTTCCAGCTGCAGTCATGTGATAAAATTGACTTTAATAGGAGCTCGTTTTTCAGCTTCACCTCTCTGTAGAATGGACAGCAACTATTTCACAGGAAATAATTGGGTAAATCAAGTGTTGGGGCTTTTTTTTTGATTGATGTTTGGGCATTTTTTAAGCATTAGGGAGACCAGTCAGGCCAGAGCTTCTAAGCTGCATTATGCATTATTCAAGCAGTTAATCTTACTGGTTTATCTCTTGGCAACTCCTTTGGCCTCATGTTTCCATTCTGGAAACCAACTGGGAGTAACACGTGAGAGGATAGGCACTAGTTCAGGGTATTTTAGGCCCTTCCAACATGGGCAATGAATCTACAGCAATTAACATCCAGTACAGCGATCTAACTGTTCAAGTACTCTTCTCTGTTCCCATGCAGGAGCAAGCACATTCATTCAAGCCAATACAGATTAAGTTTCCCAGTGTCACTTATCCCAAAGATAACTGAGAAGCTCTTCTGCAGTTGGGTACCAGTTTTACCTTGATCTGTTGGTGGACGTGGTGTCTGTTGTCTTTATGCTGGGACTCACAGGCTCTCCTTCCTCATTTGGGCATAACAGTAATGGATCAAACGACACTGGGACCCCTCCCTGGCCTTTGGCTTGTGCCGAACACGCAGTGCAAACTGGGTGGGTTGGAACGTGAGAGTCACTTCTGCTTCTGGGGTAAAAAGCATGATTTTAATGACATGGTAAATCTTTCTGTTTTTCATAAACATGTTCAAGTAACTCACATGAGCTCAGTTTAGAGGTATATTAGGCTGGGGATAAAAGACAGAAAAATACTATTAATTTATAGTATGACTATGTCTGGCACTATGTCATATGTCATACTGATCTGTTCCTGTCTTTTTAATGTTTTTATTCTTGTTTTTGAGAGAAGTATAACAGATGTTCTATACACCCTACTGCCATAAAAGATGTCTGCTTTGGGAGTTATCCAAAAGGCTATTCAAATTGTGGTTTTTTTATGAAATGAAGGGTAAGCAATGTTTTGTTAATATGTTCTCTTGAAAGGAAAGACAAGGTGTAGTGAGGACAGCATTTTTCATGTCTTAGTTCTGGAGTAACAGTTTACTTCAAAATAATTGTCTGTGAAGAACAGTTTATTAGAAAATCAGCCTGGATGTTAAACTGTTCATTGGTTTTGTCATAATGGTTTCCTAGTGGTTAACGTGTCACTACTATTGCTATGAATATTTTATTAGCAATTGCTTCTTGAAGACATTGTTTTAATGTGCTTAATCTCAGTTAAATTATTATTAATGTGTATTTGCTTCCTGTAGAATCTCCTCTACCCTTAAGCAGGGTTACCTCATGGACATAAGGACTCTGTAGACAGCATTGGTGGCCATCAGAATGGGCAAGAGTAAGTCTCAAGATAAACAAAAAATGTTAAGTACTGATAGTGCACATTTATCTTAAAATTTTAGCATGTCCCATTTTGTCTTATTTTGTGACATCAAAACCTTTTTACATTGATGGTATTCCTTTTAAGAGTCTTGCAGTTGTAGATAACACAGCTGATGTCTTTATTTGACTTCTAGGTGACATTCTAGACATGATCACAAAAGCATATTTTGTCAGAGTTTTACTTCCCTATTCTGTTTCTGAAGGAAATTCCAGGGCTGCTGACATGTAGGATATATACAAGACCTATGGTTTTAGATCCAGGCTCATACTCTCAGGTGTGTTTCAGTACCATCCTTTCTTCTATTTGTTTTCCTCTTGACAAAGCATTGATACAGTATGTCACTTTTTCTCAGAAATGTATAGTGACAGTCTATAGTGTTATTGATTAACAAAAGTTGCAGAACATGTTATTTAATTTTATTTGGTGATGAATAATCTTTTCTTGCGGTCCTTGCAGATCCATTTTGGAAGCTCATTTTCTTTAGGTTGCCTCCTGGTGATAGTGTCGTTGCAAGAGCAATGAGTGTATTCCAGAGTAATATATGATTTTTAAGTAGGGGATAATTTATGCTATTAAAGGTTTCAGGCAAGCCAATAGTAATGACAAGTCTCAGTGGATGGACTGTTATGTAAACACAGGAAAAGCAAAGCTTTACTGCATTTTCCAATAAAGGCAATATTTACTGACAAATTAGATGCCTTTATTTAAATTATAAAGTCTATGATTGTAAATAAAAATAATATTTTTGAGCAGTGACCTATGTTGTGACTAAGAATTTTAACTTGTTAAATACCACATAAGTTCCTATTTCTATGATGAAGCTTTCCCCAGAGCACAGCATGTGCTTGGGGAAGTTGTAGGCAACTCCACATATGAACTCTGTGTATTTCAAAGCTGCTTTTTCAGAAATGTTGTTCTTTTATTACACAGTTCAATAACTCATAGTTTCCAACTCATTAGAAGAGTTGCTTCATTTTCAAACTTTCTCCTACTCATTTGGATGTGTGCCTCTCCAATGTAAACAGTAGACATGACCAGTTTTAAATCTGAAATGGTCTTTTGAGTGGTTACGCTCCCTCTCAAATCAAGTTACAGGGTAAACTCAGGAGTGAGAAGGGGCAACCGGGGAGAGATTTTAAAAGAATAATTGGTCTGCGTTGGTATTAGCTTGCAGGGGTGTCTGAGAATTTTCAGGTGCTCATTACAGTGTGTTTAAAATCCATGGTGCCATTTATTGAGCAAGGTGAGAGTAAGAATAATGGGGTTTTTTCTATTGTGATGCTCACTGTTATGACCAGAAAGCTAGTGTGTGTGCTCTCCTGATGTTCCAACCAGTTCCACACTGACAGCAGTGGACATCTGGTGCTCCGTGTCAGCAGGGACAATGAGAATGTTAGTATTCTTTCATTAAACAGCAAAATAAGTGGGATCTAATCACAGAAAATACTTGCAGAGCATTCAGCCTGGTATAAACAGTATTTGGGGACAGCTGTAAGTCAGTGCTAAATTAAATTTCATTTGAGAGTTGAACACTATGAAGTCAGAGAAATTTGTGTGCATTTGCATTTGATTGTCTTCAAAGATTCAGCATACTCCCAGCTGTTTATTCCACCACTTATTAAATCTATCTAAGTCTGAGCTTAGATAGAGCTATTTGGCAAGTAAGTCTTGAGATTTAGAATATGAGATTAACTTGGTTTCAATTTTCACTGTACAGAACCCAACACCCTTTGTTTTTAAGATTAAGTAATTCTGATAATGAAGAAAGAAGTTTCCTTGGCATGTTTATCTCTGACATTCTCCGAATCACTCACATATTGTAATATGTATATTTATTTTATTCACTGAATACAATTAAGCCAATACTTGGGAAAATGAATCTTCCACTAAGAAGACTTTTGTCTACTTACGGGAAGAAGCTAGGCTTGAAAGATTATGTTTTCCAGAACTAAACAAGGTAAAAAGCCTTTGATATGTCCAGATGTTTCCTCTAGGGATTTGCCCTTCTCTTTGGGATCTCAACATGTTTGGTGAGTCATTAAGTTGTCTCTTTAAGTGTTCATGCCTTTGTTAAACTATTAAAGGTTTCCTTTTAAATGAGAGCTGAGTGACTGGAATATACAGAGGAGAGTTATCTTTTGTAGTCAGGATAAGTGTTTGTTCCTGTGAGCTTATTAATGAGATGTTTCCCAATGTGAAGTATGAGCAATCTAGCATTTCCTTAGTTGGAATATTTACTATCTGTGCATTTGATACCTACTTTCAAGGAGCCCAAATTACTTCTCAGGTATCAGATTTTGTGTCTAGAATTAAGCCTTTGGGTCTTTCTCTATTCCTCGTCTCCTAACTTCTACAGCTAAAATGCATATACTCCTTACAATTTTTATCCAAGAAACAAATACTATATTGTATTTTTTTCCCCCTTAGTCTGCTTTAACTCCTCTTCTACCCTTTTCTTCAGAGCAATTTCCCAGAGAAACAGGATTTCTCCATTCCTTAGGTGGTCCCTACAGGCATCTTCCTTACACTGAGTAGGTCCAAATGGTCAAAGACGTTCTGTCCATGTCTATGTCTTACCTGAGCTGGCCAGGCTCAGAGCAGCCAAAAACTTTGGGTGATCTTGATACTGGTGCTTCATTTCCATATTGCTCCATTAGGCAGTTTTCACTAAGCCCATTGTTCATGTTGCAAAACAGGTACCTGTATGGCAGGAAATTAATGACCTTGAACTCTCTTCTCTGATGTCAGTCAAATAACATCACTTCAAGAGTAGATGAGATAAATGGGGGCCAAACAAGACCACCTGATGTAATTATACAAAATCCTTTTTGGAAAATTGAACTGTCCTAGAGCTAGCCCCAAGTCACGTAACATGAGAATAACTGTCACCTTGCACTAGGCTTTGGTAGTTCTTGTGTCTGTGTATGATTCTCTGCAGCATTCACTATGAACCAGTGCCTGGTAAAAAAAATTGAGTTCATCATGGGATAATTTTGGGGGTGGAGTTTCCACCTACTATCTCAAAGTAACACTTGGATATTACAGAAAATGTCAGTGTTACTGATTCAGGAAGGGAATCTTGCTTTGGTACATGATGACAGTGAAAAAATGGCACCAGGGCGGTACCTCTCTCCCACTGAGCTTTAATAAATGGTAATCACTTCTAAATGGAAAACAATCCTCCCATATTCTTCAACATGCTCTGTGGTATGGAGGGAGCCATAAGACTGAAAGCCTCTGTTAGAGTCCCTCTCTCTGCAAATACAAACTGAGAAGTAGCATGACTGCAACATTGGTAAGGATTATGCTATGAATTTGGAAAGAAGGGATATTTTGTCAGCCAGTAAGCACTGGCAAAGAGGGAGAGAACTTAGTGCAAGGGTTCCACTGTACATCCATCTAACTGAGCTCCTGGGAACAGCGAGAGCAGGATTGTCTGGTTCATTTTACTCTCTGGAGGAAGCTGGGCCATGGTAGGCCTAGCAGGATGCTGCATTGCACTGCATAGATATATTTTTTTATTTCAGTAATGGCAGGGATGTTCCTTGGTGAGAACATTGATTTTTTCATATAAAAAGAAAAATTAACATGGTTGAGAGTGGGGAACTTGACTAGATGAAGCAGGCTGCAGATCTTCTTTTTCTCCCAGGAAACACAGCCATCAGATTATTTACTTTGTAGTAGATCACATTTTATTATCAAGGTGTTTGTTTTTAAACATATGAAGTGGTAACAGAATCAAACAAAGATGAAATATATTAAGAATAGGATTGTTTCTCAAAGGAGTCTAAATTTAAATAATGATTTTTAAAAAATTCTTAAATTAGTTCTGTAATTTTATTTTATTTTAAATTGTTTTATTTTAAGAGTTTCTTTTTTTGCTATGAATCTGTAGTGGATAAAACAAGTTGTCTGAAAATAATGGTAAGATTAGCTGTAGTGTGTTTCAATTAACATTTTATTTTCAAGAAACATGGACATCAATGCCGTAAGTTTTCCTCATATGTCAGATTCTGTCTCCTACACACTGATCAAAAGAGATGAAATAATTTAAATAAAAGAAATCCAAGAGCTCTCAGCCTTATGCCAACCTGCACACCCTAACACATGGGAAAGAAGGTGGGAGCATTTCTCTTAATTTATAAGGGATTCTCATTTCTTGAAGCTGAATAGGTGGATGGAAGTTTTCCTAATGAGAATAGTTATCTACCTACGTTTCCCTCCAGCAGTGTTGTGAAAGCCACCGGAAGACCTGACTCTATTAGACTTGTTTCTACTAGCTGACGTCAGGTGGTTGAAACTGAAGTAGGCCTGTGGACTTTCACTAAGTGAATTGTTTTGCACTCCCACGTGTACTTTTGTCAGCATTCAGAGGCATTCATACTTTCCATGCCACTGGTGAGGTGTTACGGAACTTACTTATCCTTGTCCCCTGGGGTATTTTGCACAGTTCCATGCAAAATGGTTATTTGGCAGACAAATTCTCCTTGCTCTTTATGCAAAATCACAAAGCTTTTCAAATAGCTTGCTGATGCCAAATCTTACCTTCATTGTTTTATATTCGGCCCCCAAAGGTTTATTTCTTCATTAAACAGTACCATAAATATATGTGGAAGGTGTAGTTCTAGTACCGTTTAGAAGGTTTTTATAGGTGATTTTGTAAGCACAAAAACCTATGGGACAAGAAATTCCTCAGTTTAATTGGTCAATACTTCTGAGTTTCAGTTCGTGTCATATATGCTAGCAGCAGTTCAAATAGGAGTTCCTATTTGAATAAAGTATAAAAGTATGTGGTAAATAGTGCTGATGCTGCAGACATTGACTTTGGTCACACCTAGTGTGAGAGGTCCAAGTCTGTACCACACACAGTATGTGTGGTAAAGCCAACTAGCATCACAAATTGCATCAGCATTCCTCAAGAAAGGCTTTCATGGTAGGTAACTGCCAGAATAATAATATGAATCAGGGATTTTTAGGACTTGACTGGAAAAGACCCTGAGCAATTTGATGTGACTTAGAAGTTGGCCCTGTCCTGAGCAGGGGGTTGGAGTAGATGACTTCCAGAGGTCCTCTCCAGCTTCGGTGATTCTAACCGAACATTAAGTGATCTTATAACTGATTATCTTCTTAAATGATTTCCTGAGATCTAATGGATGAAAGAGGAAATACTCCATTGTCATAATAGTATGAAGCTACAGAAATTTGTGTGGCTGAGGAAAAGCCCCTGTCATCAGCATACTTAACAGTAATGACTGAAACACTTTTATAGGTAGTTGAAAGAGATCCTATTCAGCCCATTAAAATCACTTTTCAGAACAGGCATAATTAGGCAATAATTTTCTTGATTAAGAAAGGCACTTGCTCCTTTTTTTTTTTTTTCTGAGTATCCACTCACAATTCTTATGCTATTTGAATTAAAACAGGTTTGGAAATATGTTTTTATATTTTCTTGCCAGGAATATGTAAACAAGATAAAGTAGGCTATTCTCTTTTCCTAGAAATGACAGGATGTCCTTGAATTGTTAAACTCACTTCTAGACTACAGTTTAGAAACATTTTTCGCATTTTCGTAACAATTTTCATGCACTTTTGATGATGTTTTCTATTTCCTTATGAACATTAACTATTTGCTTCTTACCTGTGAGCTCTCTGACCTTCCAGTATATCCCGTGTTGCTGCAGTAAACTGATCATAGTGCTACATTTAATTCTTTATTTTTTTCTATCTCCTTCTATACTGCTGAATTCAGCGACTTCACCTGCAAAATTCTGAGCTGATCTGAGTACATACTTGTATCCACTGCTCAGTCCCTCTATTTGAAAAGTAGGAAAAAAGAACTGAGGACTGAGACTCACCAGCTTAGTTTAAATTCAAGTCATAATAAGCTATGACACTGTTTCTAAGCAGAGCAGTCTATTTCCCTTCTAAGGCTTCATGTAACTGGCTTCGTGAGCATGGAGAAAGGAGTAAGTTTGAGATGTTTTTTATTTTACTGAGTCTTTTGATGCTGTTCAGATCAGCAGATCAGGGAAACATAGTGTAGATTAATCTACTATAGGATAGATGAAGTGGAAGAATCAGATGCTTCATGACCATATCTTATGTCTGATAATATTTTTAGCAAATCGAAGGATGATAGAATTCAAAATTATCTTGACAAATTGAAGAAATGGTCTGATAAAAATCAAGCAGTCTGTTGCAGATTTTGGTGGAGAACAAGTGGTTAAGTGGCAGAAAAAGGACTGAGTGGGTGAAAACATGAAAATGCATCAACAGTGCTGCTACTCTGCAAATGACAAATCCTGGGTCATATAAACAAAGAGCTTTGCTTGCAGGACAAATCAAGATTTTCCAGTTGACATTAGCAAAACATCAGCTGCAGCCCTATGTCGATTTGAAGCAGTATGGCTTTAGACTGATTGGAGATAACTCAGAGGAGGAACAGCAATAAGGAATTTTTTAGGGCACATGAACTATGAGGAAAGATGGAAAAAATTGGCACTCTCCAGTTGGTCACTCAAAAAGGAGGGTTAAGGGGAAACATACTGGTCTTCAAAAGCATAAAAGGCTGCTTCAAAGATAGAAAGCTTTTTCTTCTATACCTACTGAAAATAGGATAGAAATAGTGAGTTTCAACTGCAATAAAGGAAGATTTGGTTAGACACTAGGGAAATGTAATGTTTTAGGAAAATGTGGGGGGGTAAGGATCATGAAAGGCTGGAAGATGATTCTCAGGAGAGTTTTCAGTCATCATCATCAGAAAGAGCAGCTCAGAGACAACCATTAGGATCCATATGGATCATGATTCTGCTCTAAAATAGGAAGTGTTAACAGATACATGTTAACAGTGCACTACTCTTGCTCAATTCTGTACAGTTCTGGGAAAAAAACCAGAAGATTGTGGTTGTTAGGGGCCAGCAGCATAGATCTGTTGTATGTTGCATGGAACACCTTTCTGCTCTGCCAGCAGCTCACTGTTAACCTCCACCGTTAACCTGTGCTTGAACTCCCACTCCCTATAGTGTTCACGTGTTTGCCCCTCTCCTTTTATCTTCTGGGCACTTTCTCTTTCAGTTCCTGGTGAACTGTGCATTCTATGCCTCTGTGTAAAAGGAAAACATGTATAAACTAGAAATAGAATTACTACTAAACCAGGAAAGCTAGTAGTTCCATTTCAGGTAAGGAAAGCCCAAGTGGGCTGGAAGAGCCCAGCTGTGTTACAGGAGTCTTGATGTGATCTAGGCAAGCATATAGATATAACACCTACAGATGGAAACAATGGTCTCTTGTGAATTCAAGTTACTTTTTCTCCTGGCTGGGTTTAGCAGGATTCTTGTGCTATTTCTCTGCATTTATAATCTCTTACTCAGTTGCTGGAAACGTGCTGCTGACTAGTGGTATACACATTATAACTGCCTCCCTTCTGTTGCATAATGTGTACTTGCTTTTAAATATGAGCAGGGATATAGATGGACAAGAAGTCCTAAAATCTTGGGAAATTCCCTGTTCTATTTTGTGACTGTTTCTGAAACCTCATTTTACTACCAATGTAATAAAGAAATGGGAATCTTTCAGATGCTTTTTTTAAGTGACCTTTTTTTTGTTTTTCTCAAAAACATCTGTCAGTTCCCAGCAGCGTCAAGTGTAGTCTGTCTGACCTTCCTCTCTTTAAATACTGTAAACTGTCTCTGCTGAAAGCTGGAAATGACTTCAGATTTCTTTTGATAGAATTATTAGGGGTTCTACGCTTAAGTGTCAAAAAGGACTGTGTAGCTGACCATTTACTGCCATAGTTTCTGTGTGATATGAAGCTTTTACAGCTTGTGCTGAGGCCAAACTTCAACAGTTTTTCTCTGCGGAACACACACCAAAAGCAAGTACTTCAGCAAGAGTATATACATAGAATACACATATATCTGTGCAAACATGCATGATATACTATTAACTAAGGACTTTAACAGCCTGGTCAGGAACAACATCCAAAATCCTATATGCTTTGCACACAGCTTTAGATAGGATACATGATCTCTTGCCAAACCATGCAATGCTGCAAAATGGACTGTTTTGCTTTTGGTAGTAAAAGTCCTGAGACAGTCCCTCGTAAAAGTCATTGTACAAAATCTGCTCCAAATACTTTAAACTCAATCTTTCCTTAAGATCAGGAGGATGAAACTGAGAATAACTAAAGGCAGTGGATTAAGTCCCATAATAGAAAAACAAAAGGGATATGTTTACACGAGGGATTGAGAATGAATTTGTTTGCAGTGCTAAAACTATTCTGATGATACCTTCTTTCAGGTGGTCTCTTGCTTTTGTGCATCAGACCAGAACCTCAAATATCAGCAGGGGGTGACCTTTGAATCTGTAACAAGCACGTTGCTTTTCTAATGAGAAATGTCCCGTATTTGAGCCACTGACAAGTAGCTCAGCACTGGCTTCTTAAACTAGAAATCAAAATTTTCTGGAGGTCTCTCGCAGCCAAACATGCTTGGCCCTTTCTGACTCATAAGGACAAAGGGACTGTGAACCAAAGCATGGTTCCCCATGCTTGACATTTTTGCTGAGGAATCACGAGTCTGACCAGATGGTGGGGAGGAAAAATACCCGAGTGAGTTGAAGAGACTTTAAGGCTGCAGTCAGTGGGAAGAAGAGAGAACGTGTCTTTTTTTTTTCATTTTTTAAATCCTCCTGTTTCTGAAACATGTCTTGGTGCGTCCTGAGAGCACCTGGCTCTTTCCACCAGTCTGTGAAAAGTATGGTGTGGAGTATAAGTCATTAAATACACTCAGATGCACACACACAGCATGTTTTAGAGATTGTGGGAAACAGTCACCCCAAACTAACAATCATCCTGAACTGGCTGGTTGTGTCTGGTTGGAGTCAGGGGATGTATAGTTTAATCACATTTAAATGCAAATAATCTGGATATCAGAACAAGAGTTTCTGATTCCCTAGGTAACTTCTGTAAAATCTACAGACTTCTGTCTATCTTGGATGTGATGGACAAATGCTTTTTTATCTGCATTTTACCTTTAATTTAACCTGAGTTCAGCTTTGGTTTAAGGTGACTCAGGGTTTAAGGTTTATCCAACAGTGAGGCTTTCTTCATCTGTCTATTTAGGGAACTGATGAGCTGGGACACGGCCTTGTCACAACTACCTGCATTCTTCAGTGCATTCTCCAGCCTACCCAACAGGTAAGCGAAGCACCTTTGTTAACACTGTGGATAAGTGGTGGCCTGGGATATCCCAGTGAGCTCTCTAGCATGCAGCTCAGCATTGACGTGTGTGCTTAAACAACCAGGATTGCAAAGTCCTTCCCACTGCCCACATGCAGATGGGCCAGACTGACAATTCCTAAACTTTCAAGTTCTTGATTTAGCAATCCAAATATTTCTTTTAGATCCATGTGTCACATTCTAAGACATCTTTGCTTTGGTAAGAATAATTAGTTATAAATTATACTCTCTCTTTGCTCTCATTGCCTTTCCTTCTTGTTCTCCCACATCACATAATTTTGTAGCCTTATTCTATTTTTTGGTAAAATAATAAGTTTGATCTGTCTCAAAAAGCTTAACTGAGACACACAGAGAAACTTAGGCACCTAGAACTTCACTGAAATAATTTAGATATTGGTAGTTAAATAATGATTTAGTATTTATTTAAATATCTCTGTGGACTGGGCACTTGAATGCCAAAGTGAAACATAATAGGTGAAATACATTTTCACTCTTTCTGTTCTCCACCCAGATCCTCTCATTGCCCCAGAATTATATAAAATAAAAAAGATTAATTCTGGGGACACTACCATAAGGCACCATTCTCTGCATTGCAAAATGGGACTATGGCAGAAGATGGATGAATATGCTGTGGTAATGTTCCAATAACAGTTTCAGGAGATATACCAACCAATTAATTAATTAAATACCATGAGTTCAGTCATCCGCCTGCTTTGTCGTGTTTTATCAAAAACTGAAACAATACAAATACCTTTCCAAAACTGGCTGAGGTAGAAGAACAAGCCTTTCTACTTGATCAAGAGAGGACATCACCAGGAACATCTTCATTGTGAGTCTCCATGGCTTTGAGAAGTATCTGTGAAGGGCAGAAGTATCACAGTAGAAGGACAGTGACTGTTCTTATGCCTGTGGCAACATTTCAGGCAAAAACAGGTATTACCTTTTGGAATTCCTGCCTGTTAATGCTGGTTGAATCAGCATAAAATGCCCAAGATCTGATCTGCAACTCAGTTCCTGGAGGGATTAACAAAACACTTACAGAATGGTTAATTGGCTTGCCAAAGTTGAGAAAGGGTAGCTGGAAGAGATGTGGCAGGATCTGCACACTGTGTGGAAGTTCAGAGATCAGTGAGCATTTGCTCAACCAAGTAATTATAATGTGTACATGGCAGATCTGTCAGTTGAAAAGTTTTGAAACAGTTTAAAGTGTGGTTGTAGTTGGATCTGACTCCCTTTGGCCCAGTAAATAAGATCATATGACAATGAAGATTATGTGCTGGCATGAGTTAGGGATGTGTTGTATCATAGATTTCATGGTGTATAGTCTGTTCCCTTGTGGGGATTTTGGGGTGGATTTCTCAGTGGTTCAGATCAGTACTGTCTCAGGAAGCAGCTTTTCTAAGCAATGTCAGAGCTAGTTGGTATTTGCATCTTGTCATTGTGAAAGTAATGTTCCCCTTTAGGCTCCTACCAAGAGCTGCCAAGGAATGCTGCAGTAACCCTTTCAGCATGGATCTTGGCTTGGTTAAGCCTCTGCCAGCCTCTGTGCAGAGTGAGATGTGTTGCTGGCCATTGGCTTCCTTCAGTGTTAGGCTGTGTGCAATACAGAGAGGTTGTGGAGCTAAAGTGCTAGATTAAATCACGGATGGAGTCTTGCTGATGCTCAGACACAAGGTATGTCTTGCAGACTGCTGGTGCTCCACCAGATCATGGATCTTGTGTTAGAGTGTGTATTGGAGGGGTTGGGCCCACAGAGCAGCAATAAGTACAGGTCTTGGAGAGGAAAAAAGTGACTGCTCCAGGGATCTTATTATCACTTCACTACATCTCACCCAACCTTCAACATTGTCTGCTCCCATTTGACGCTTGTGTGCAAGACATGAGGGCACTTGTCATGTGGTTTTGGTTCATGGCAGCCACAGAATGATTCAGTCCATATCATGATCTGTGAGGGTGGCTGTCAGTAAATTCTCTGTGCCTGGGCTCTGTGACCATACATTAGTCACTAGTGGGCATGCAGCTTTGGCTGAGGCTGTCAGCACTCCTGAAGTGAGAAAATAAAACCTGATATTTTCTCCCCATTGGCTCTTTATTCTACTAGTTTGCTCAAAGTGCTGCAGTTCCCCGTTTGGGACATCTTTTGAGGTGATTGGCACTTACCGAATGGTCTTGAGCCGTGCTGATTCTGTGCAGAGTATGTATGGGGAAAAGTGAATGCTGCTTTTCTGGAACATGCATAGTTTCATTGTAGCTTTAGCGGTACTGTGATCCTTGGCCTGGACCCCTTGTGTGAGCAGGATGGACTGATAAAGTGGGATCCAAGGAGTAGTGGAGTCAGATGCAATGAAGAAAGAAGGTTCCATAAATATCTTTTTGCAGGTTAGCTTAATACAGCAACCATCCATGTCAGGACTTGTCCAAGCAAGAGCAGATGGGTCCATGCCACATGGGTAGGGAAACATGTCCCCGGACAGTTAATGGAGAAGCCTGCTGTCCTGGTCACCTGCATCCTTGTCATAAGCTACTGCTCAATATGCTACTGCTGGAGATGTGCCTGTGTTGTGTCTGCATCTCTTCCCAAAAAGGTAATCCATCTGGCAGTGGAAACCAGTCACATAAAACTGGAGGAGTATGTGTGGCAGGGAGGAAGGATGCTGGGAAGTCATGGTGAGAGGTATGGCTCCAGGACCTGCTCCATAGGTGAGGCAGAAATGAAATCCAGGACCAGAGAGTCCAGCAAAACTTTTGGGAGATGCTGGGATGTTTCTAGAAAGGATCCATGGTTTGTTTGACCTGCCCGTGGCATGCCCTATCTGACAATGGGGGCCACAGCTGGCTTTTGCATATAGTCAAGCTGAAGCCTGAGGCTGTGGTTTTACAGCAAGAAGTCCTGAATGACAGTATCCATGAAGATGTTCTTGACCCAGCTCCAGATCCCAGGCACCTGCAGCCCATAGTTACTCTTTCAGGAGCACTGGTCCAAGTGTTTGCTCAGCTATCCTGTGAGCCACCTCAGGAAGTTCATCCGCCCTGGAAAAACAACTCTGGGGAAAAAAGAAAAAGAATCATCTTTAGTTTATTTTTTTTAAAGTCAAATCTGTTCCTTGGTATGGTCTGGCATGCTGACACGGTCCAGTAGGTCAGGAGTAAGTGGCTGGCAGGTCTGAGCAGGGTTACTATAAGTCACTAATGATACCTAAGCCTTGTGTTACGAAACCATAATATGAATATTCCTACAGATGCTGGAATGACCGTGATATTGTGGTGGATAACCACACTGCTTCTCTGTTTTTGCTGTCGTTATAATAACCTTTCTCCTTTGTGTAGACTTCCTTACAGGCACAAAAGAGCTGATTATATGTTTGGTTAGTTACTGAATGGCAGAGCAGAAAATGTAGCAGTAGATACAAGCCTGACAAACAGAAAGAAGTTTTCTATGGATTGCAATCCAAGATTTCTCAGGCAAAGTATGACTGTTCCCTAATGCAGTCATGTTTAAAACAGAGAACTGTCGAACAAAGTTCTGCTTGCATAAGAAACTTGTACTGCCCTGAAAATTTTGTGATCTTCATTATAATCAGGTTCTGAGAAAGCTTTGTGTTTACAGAAGCTGCTTCATAAGTAAATGCTTCTAGAAGTAGCTTTACTTTCTACCAATTACTTTTTTTTATATTCTGGTAATCTTTGTTTAAACAGAATTATGATAGTGACTAATACAGTTGTCTGCTCTCTGGTCACTCCTTTTTCCCAACAGCTTCCTACCCAGCATTTGGTCACTTTCAAGCAAATCTGGTGGTGGCATAATAATCTCAAAGACATCAAGTATACCCAGGTGTGAAAACACCATGCAGTTAATAACTGTTTTTGACATCCTGTACTGATGACATACCCACTTTCCCCAGATAAATAACCAAAGGACTGAATGGACCTGCAGGCATGACAGTCAAAGTGTTGCACAAGCAGCAGAATTGATGGCATGTCAGTCTTGCAGAGTCATGGCTTGTGCCTGGATTTCCCAATGTCTAATTTAAATGGCATCCACACTGTAGTCCTTTCTTCATTATAGAATCTTTCCCTCTCTGTTTTTCTTCAACCTGGAGAACACCTTTTCTTTGGCTGTTGGCCTGTTGTCAGATTTGCTGGAAACTGGCCAGGGAGTGTAAAGCCATTGGGAAAAGAAGGCAGCATCATGAGAGACAGACAAACTGCCATACATTGGCAGAGTGATCACAGAAGCCTTTGTGTTGAATGTGACAGTTTTACTGCCTGGTGATGGGAGGAAAGGGGGGCACAGTGAAGTGATGCATGGGAATTCTCTGGTCCATGCAAGGCCTGCTTTGGATAACTTTCTCCACCGAAGCAGACAGTGGCATTTGCAAGCTGTCTACCTGTGGCAATGGCTAAGTAGTCCTTTCCATAAACCTCTTGGGTAGATCGCAACTATGAGCTGCAGGAGCAAATGCCCTGGCCATGCAAGTGGCACAGGGTATTCTGCCTTTCTGCCTCTGGGGAGGCCTTCAAGTACTGAGGAGTGCTCATCTGTAGGAGAGCAGGAACCCTTAAATCTTTGTTGCTATACAAAGGAGGGAATGTTGGTGCCCAAAGAGTCTACTGACTTTCCCTCTATCTCTTTCCAGAAATCAATAAGATAGAGGTCATTCTGTGGAATTTCTCCATCTTCAGAAGCCCTTGCCTTGGGAATGCAGCCACAGGATTGACCCCTTTGTGAGTAGCGTAAGCACGGTCATTCTGAATGTCTGTTCTCTCTTATCTCTTGATGTTTTCCTTTAAGATTAAAGAGCCTATTGCTGGTATTTGGCTGGATTTGATTTGGGTAGAGTGGAAGAAGCCAAACTTCATCTTTTTATATAACTCCAGCCTAGCCCTGGGGACAACTCTGAATCCGTAGGGACTCTGCTGGATTCTCTTCGTAATTGATTCAGTCCTCTGAGTTGTTTATTGTGTGTGAGATCAGTAAAAATGAAACACTGATTAAAAGCTTTCTGATGGCAGTAACAGAAAAGGCAATGTGATATGTAAAAATTACTTCCTATTTCACACTTCTTTTTAGTAGTTTTTTTTAGTATCAGTTTGCTTCTCTGTCGTACAATCTATAGATCCTTGTCTTATAAATGTGCCTTGATATGCACAACAGATCCATGGAGTTCTCCATGGACCAGAAACAGCACACACAACACCTGCCAAGACCACAGGCACTTTCCCTTTGGAAAAGCTGAATAGAAATTGAGAAGTTTCATCATTTACTGTCAGAACAACAGCTAATGCTTAATGAATTTTCTGTTGGCAAATAGGCAGCTTTATATAACATTACTGATCCTATTGCCAAGTAAATTAGACAGCATTAAGGGCTTCTTTGAAGAAAAATACTTGTGGCTCTGTTTATAATTTGAATGGCATGTCCAGACCTACTTGCTGAGACAACATTTTGGGGAAAAAAAGTATGTAAGATTAAAAATTAAGGAGCCTGCCAACTATGGGCACCCTGTTACCTGTGCAGGCATGTGCAGACTCTTTAAGGATCCTGGCTGCACAAAAGCTTCAGGAAGGTCTAAAGGTAAAGTTCTGGGCTGTGCCTCTCAGGTATGCAATACAAAACTTCAGGCTCAGTGAGCTGTGGGGTTTGTAAGTCTCATTCATGTTCTTCTGAGAGCTGGAGGAGACTTGGGTGTAATTCAGTAGAACTGGGTGTTTATATAAGTGGTAACTGATTTATGGTTCAGAATAAAACCTTGGCATTTCATTTTATTGTCTGCCGTGCAAACAGACTAACTATGGTACTAACTTTGCAACAAGGATTATGTTTGGGTTTTCTGTTATTTGGTTTATTTTTCCCCCTCTCAGAGACTAGCACAGAAGATGAATTGCTACGTTAATCAACAAATAAAAATCATGAAGTTAACATGCCACCAAAAATTGTTCTTAAGAGAGTCTCTGAGGTAGGAAAACATAATGTGAAGGCCCAAGCCCCTGTGGTTACTCATTGCAGCTTTTGTAGGGAACACTGGGTTTTATCTGTCCATCATGATGTTAAGAACTAGAATGTTCTCAGCAGTGGCAGGACAGAAAATCCGCACTTAGATTCTGATGAGTCAGATAGGTGCCAGCCCACAGGTTTAAGCAATACAGGCAGCAAGTTTTCTCATGTGTCAGTGCGGATGTATTGAATTCAGGAGAGCTTCTTCCATTTAATCAGCTGGGAATTTAGATTCTTCTGAATTTTAATAACTTTGAATCAATTTTGGGCACACTTTTGATTGCTGGGAAAATCTTAGTGATTTGCATATAATTTGCATACAAGTAATTACTTTAGTAATCACTAAGTATGATTTTTTTAATTATTTTTTTTCAGTGATGTCTACATAGTTTTGTTCTTCCTCATGTTATATGTACAGATGTAGGTCCACTGCCTCACTGACAGCCACAGGTCCTCTGGGTCAGTGGGGAGAAATGTTGTGTTTTGAGGTATGTGGTGGCTCTCTGTGGTCCTTGGGGAGGTGTTGGTATCCCAGCTTCTAGTGGGAGGACAACTCCAGCCTAAAGTGCAAGGAAAGTTCGAGGGACTTGGTGGAAATGGTGTCTGTTTTGTTGGCAGTTCCTTGCTGAATCACTGACTCAGAGCTGGGTGGGTGCAGCAGTGTCAGGCCCATGCCCAGCACCTTCACAGTGAGCAGCCTTGTGCAGGGTTGGCCATGCCCATGGCTCCGGCAGCATCTCTGGGTCTGTGGCATCCAGAGGCAAGGAGCTGGCACACTCTGCAAGAAGATGAAAGAAGTGGGAGGAAATAAAGCAACTGTTCCCTGATTTTGAACAGCCTTATGCAAGGTCAGTCTAAAGAAAAACCTAAACAAACCAAAAAATAACTTCCTGTAACGTTGAGATGACACTTGGTGGCAGCATCTTAATGTTCATATTTACACCTGGCTTTGAGAGTTCTCAGACTAGGGAGGAAAGGGATGCAGCCTGTGCATGGTTTTATAGTGGTCAGAAAAAGATCTGCACATCACTGCAATAAAACTTTTGCTTAGGGTGGGAATTTAGAGTGGAGAAAACAGACAAACAGGGCAAGCAAATGACAAGCAAGCAGCCAGACAAAACCAAACCACTTCCATGTAAACACTCCCGGAAACTGCGGCTGGTATGTCATGCCAAGTTTGGGGGAGACCATCACACACTGATTCTGTGTGTGACATCTTACTTCATTTTCTTTTTTGGCCACATTAAGTGGAATATCGGGTGGTTGAAGAGCCTGTACCACTAACGTTGTGTAATGTGGAGACAACTGTAAAACCCTGCTCTGGAGGGGAAGTGAGTAGTGGTGGAGTGGGAAGATAGAAGGACTTAGCTAGTTCTGGTTAGAGAGACCAGATGTTTGGTTTTTAAAGGGCAGAGGATGAAGATCCTTCTTACATCTTTTTAAGATAGAGGAAGATGTGCTGCTGGGTCAGATGAGCAGTGAAGGAGTTTGGGCTGAGATCCAAACCTTCCCCTGTTGTGAAATACTGGTGAAAGCAGGGTAAACATGCCTGGTATTGCTGCTTAATGGGTAAGTACTCTGCATCTGGTTGTCAACATAAGAAGACACACCACCACAAAGCTTTTTTGCCAGGACAGCAGAGCAGTCTACATATTCTAAAATTGTCCCATTCAAGGGGAATAACTGACCTCATTTTTGCAGTGGTCTGTCCATTTCTACAGCATCTCGGTTAGCTACTGCCACAGAAACATGACACAATCAGCCATTTCATTTGCTGTTTGCTTAACTCACTTTCTCTACGTCTCTCTCTTCAGAATGCTTACTCTGTCCTTGTTTCAGCTGATGCCATCAACTTCAGCTGCTCCACAGACATATCCTGCCTTTTATTTCATTTCATCTCACTGGTGTTAACCTTGTTTCTCCCACTCAGTGCAAACCTCTTAAGACTGTTTCACTGAGAAGACAGGAAAGACAGTGACACTGTGGAAACAGATTATTGATTCTTTTCCACCAAGTTCCCTCAGGACAGCAGTGCTGGGAATAAACTCTTTTTGTGGAGTGTTTTTGGGGAAATGCATTGGTGCCGTATGTCATAGTAAATTTGCCAAGCACAGAGAGTCACTGCCTTTCCTTGGGGGATGAAAGCAGAGGCACACTAGGCTGTCAGAATGAAAAAGCAAACATCTAGAGATGCTCCACAACACCGTTTGAAATCTGGGCTGTTTCCCTTGGTAAGGGTGGATGCTATGGGAGGAACCAAGTGCAGGAACCAATGTGTCCTGAAAGTCAGAACTTCTGATCCCTTCTACTAACTAGGGCAGAAAAGCTGTGGGCTTCATAGAAAATACACTTCTATCAAGCCCACAGCTTTTCTGCTCTATTTACTGTCCTAGAATATACCTGTGACAGAGGAGAGAAAATTAAGAACCTCAAGGAAAGGCTGATAAAATTCCTCATTTTCTGGGGGCAGTCTTGCAGAATCAGTGGAATGTTTCTGTGCAGAACAGAAACACCCTTGGCACGGATGTACTGATGCCAGGTGAGAAGCAGATACCCTCAAGAACAGACAAAGCATCCAACATTCTTTCTGTTTGCCCCAGGTATACCTCAGTAGGTTAAGTGAACAAAGCTGGGAACTGTCTCCATGTCTATTATCCTAAGCTGCACATGGTGGTTTCCAAGATAGAAAAAGGTGGGCACATAGGAGGGTCTGAGGAGCTGAAGTTGGACAAGTTCAATCTATTTCTGTTGCCAGAACAGTTCTTTGGCTCAGTCCCTGTGTGCTCTCAGGCTACTCCTGAGGAAGAAGGTGGCTGGCAGTAGCTTGCACCAATTATTCTGGGAGTCGCAGCCTGTTCCTTGCTGGTATTCTTCCCAGGCATGCACATGCTTCACTGGGTGACTTCACCATGCCTGAACATTAGCTCCAGTGCTTTCCATGAGCATCATGTTGACTGTGTGTGCATTACACACCCAGTCTGCAGACTCAATGTGCTTTCAGAAATAAGCTGTGCTGTTCCAAGTGAAGCCATTGCAGTCGTGTGACAAAGGACAGCGGCACACATGGCTTACCGGAGGGGACTAAGGGAACCATCCAGACACTGCTGTGTTACACAGTGATGTGCAGGGCCATCGATCCCACTCCCCCAAGAGAGATGTGGCAAGGAAACTGAGGGCTAATTCAACTGAGGGAAAATTCACAAGCCTAACACAGGACTTTGTGGGCTTTAAGGGACAACTGGGTTGATGACTCCTAAGTAACCAAAAGAGAGCACCCAAAAAAACTTAGATGTTCTGGTGTATTTCTGTCCTCAACACTAGAGATGTTACAGGCCATGATAGAAATTAAAGTACAACCCAAGAAAAGATAGATAGCCTGAGGCTTAAGAATAGGTAGGTGAAGGATAGGGAGAAAGACATACAGCCATATATGCAGTTTGGCTATTATTTTTGACACCTTCATCTAACAACAAAGGAGAAAAACCACATTTTTGTAGCTGTAGCCTATGGGGAGCTAGTGTCATGTTTAAAGTGCAAAAGTTTTATCTCCACTTGAAGTGGTACAGCTGCATCTGTTTAAACAATCTAGCTTTCTGAAAGACAGTAAAATCTTTATGCCATTTCATTTTTTTGGAAAACTTAAAAAATGGGAAAGCTGAATATTGCTACAAATGTAGAGCTTTGGCAGGTTAGCTGGGATGAACTTGTGTCAAACATTATCATATCTAAAACTGCAACACACCTGTGAGTCCTCAGAATGACTTTTTTTATATGCTGCTCATGTTTAGTGATTGACTGTTTTGCTGAATCAAGCTGTGTTTTGGCTTATGATAAACATTGTGACTGATGTGCCAGATCCTGGAAGTGTTTTAGCTATGTGACCACTGGCAGCCCTCTAACACTATGTTTTTCCAAACATTTTCCTGCTGCTGTGGCACATGCTGTTTGCTTTATTTACATTCAAATGGGTTTTCTGTTAAACATTTTCCATATATCTTTTCCTTTTCTTTTCCTCCTCACTTCATCAGAATGCAGCAAGGTTGACTTCTAGTGCAGGGAAAGGTGCCAAAGGAACCAGAGCTCAGTTTGGATCACAGAGCTTGCTTGCAAGCTAATGACCCACATAGCATCTCGAATGATGTGTATCCAAACAGCAGATTAGATCCCTGTCTAGGTTCAAGCTCCAAAAATTGTTCGGAATCCAAAGTTACCCTGCCAACAAACTGGTTCACCAGTGTCCTCTGACAACTGATGCTGGTCTTCTTCAGGGCAGAGATTGAACACAAAATAATTACATCTGTAGGGTCTTAGTTGTGTTATCATTATACCAACAATGTTTACAAACCTCTGATATGAGAGGAATCCCACCATGTATGGATGGCATACAGGACACACGGATATGCGAGATTTAGAGAATGTGATGCCTGTTTCCCAGTAGCCTCCTTCTTTATTTTGTTCATCTAGATTATTGCACAGTGGCAATTCATGTGCTGTCATAATCCATTTAGAATATATAAAATAATGCTTTTGATTTAGGAATAGAAGTACTTATTTACCTTGCTTAGTTTAAGGTGCTTAGCATTATTGATAACCAATTGTCTAATTTAGATTAAGGTTTTATTTTAGTGATAAGGTATTTTTAAAAGAGTTTTCTCAGGTACCAAGCAGTGTTCATGCTGGAGATCCTATCTGTACATATCCTGAAACCTGATTTGAACAACAGTGACTGAATTTGTGTGTTTAAGGAAGGGGTCCTTTCTTAGGAGGTTGACTGTTTCTTACCAATCTTCAAGACAAAACTCTAATTTTTAATCTAGTTTCATTTATTCTTCTGTCTCATTTATTTTACTCATTTATTTTTACTGCCTTTAACTATTGTGGCTGTGCTGTTGCCAGCAAAGTAATGATATCTAGTGGATCATGGTGTGTTGGCTACCCTGCAGGAATGGCAGCTGAGGTAGGGCACACCAGGAGTTGTGCATTAAAAGAATGGGTTGGCAACTTTTTTGACTGCCTGCAATGTCCCAACATCAGAGAATGAGTTGTTTAATTATAATGATTCAGAAAGTCATTACAATGATTCAGAAAGAGCTGCAGTCACAAAGAGCATGAGTTATGTTGAAATAAAATTTTAAAGACTAATTCCAGGAAATAACTGATTTTAGAAAAGTCACAATTATATTCTTTTTTCTGGTAATGGTCTGGCTGTACCTTGTAACTAAATGCTGAGAAAATGAGTAAAGCAACAAAGCTGTCACAGCAAGGGGCAGGGGTTAAAGGACTCTGCTTAGCACAAAATGTTAACATCTTGTTCTTGTAATTTTGAAGTCATAACTCTTAATATTTCCAGTGATTTAATGATCCCATAAAGTTTAAGAAATTAATTTAGGACCTGACACAATAACAGAAAAGGGTATCCATTTAAAGAAATAAACTGCACATTTGTAGCCTTGTTACAGTAAGTATGAGGCAGGAAAGAGAATTCCTCAGCAGACCCTTGGCATGGCAGCAGAATAAAGGAAACAGATGCAGAGAGCTCTTTTAGACCACATATATAAACTAGAATATAGACTTCATCCTGATGAAATCAGTGTTTCCCCTGGAAGTGAAATCCAAAGCATTATAATACCCAATGATTTTGTAAAGAGCCCAACTCGGTGAGGATCCTCTCAGAGCAATATTTAGAGGATATGTGAAAATGAGCCAGAATAGGCCAAGTTACGGTGGTGACAGCAAACTTGATCATGTGTAATATACCTTCACACTTGCAAAAGGTGCCTGCTTAGGGACCAAGTGAATTAATTTCAGTCATTATATTTTTTGCCAACTATTTGTAGAACTAAAACACTAACTGCATAAATTCTGCTTCCTTTACTGAGGTGATAATGAATACAGGAGATTTAGCAGAATCAGACTGAATTTTTTTGAGCATAAGATTTTCAAAAAGAATCCTGGACTAGCCATTATATACCTCTAAGCATACATACTGCCACATGAGGGAGAGTTGGAAGTCCCTACTTGTTTAATCCTGGACTGCAATGTACACGGAAATGTATTCATCCCTTTCCAAAGGGAAATTCAAGGGTAATTGAGGTAGCATACTTAATCATGCAAACGTGATCATGCAGATAAACAGAAAAAAAATAGTTATTTTTATTTCTGTGCACTTGTCATTGTGCAGAAAATGTGCCTTTCAATGAAAGGCTGAACAAACTGGTGCTGTGTAGCCTAAAGGAGCAAAAAAGATGAGGCAGGAAGCATGACAATGATGTTCAAATATGGAAAAGGATTTTGTAAAAAGGAAGGGAACAATCTCTTCTCCATGTCATAGTGGGCATGGCAAGATGTAGAGGACTGAAAATACACCAACGTTTCATTTTTATATTAACAACAAATTTTTTAAGAGTAGAGATTGTGAAACATCAGTATAAATTACCTGGAGAGTTTTGGTGTCTCCGTCTCTGGAGATAGGACAAGAATATTTCACTTAATTTTGCCTCGGCAAAGGACTGCAGTAAATGACCTTTCAAAGCCCTTTCTAGTCTTTCAAGTCTGAGAAAGTAACCGGTAGCTTTTAAAGCAGAAGGACTGTGTGCATCTATTTTAAGGTGGCTGGAATTTCCAGCCCTTTCTTTTTAAATAGGAACTCTATCTGGAGTCCATTGTTCAACAGGAAAAATTCATGGGTTTCACCTTAGCTAGAAGACTTAATTTCCTGTTTGATATCATGAACAGTACTGTGTTCTCATAGAAGAAAGTCCCAGATACCATATTAGGAAAAAAGAACCAAGCAAAAAAAGTCACAATAGTGTGATGAAGTAAAAAAACTTTATAGTGAAACATTGCCTTCACAGCATGATATTTGCTCTTGCTGCCTCCTGCAATCTAACCCAAAGTAGTCCCACAGAAGAATTTAGGTATCTAACATTTCAGTAGATGCCAGTGTCTACAGCGAGTTCTCAGTGCTGAGCTGCTGAGCCCCTGTGCTTTAACTGGGTTCACAAAATGGACAATTCCTTGGCTGCCTTTCCTATGGCATAGAGTCCACTAGATAACTAATGTGGATAACCTTATAGTTTAGGCATCCCCTGGAACTTACACATCAATTAATATTTAATTACATGTAGTGGAACTGTTTCAACAAGAGTGATCACGAGGGACATGTCCTCAAATAACCCAGACTGGTGCTTCTTGGGAGGTGGGAGACTTGCATGTAATTCTCTGCTCCAGACCAGAAAAGAGGATTCCAGCCAGGTTGTGCCACATCTCATGTGAATGTTAACATCTACTGTGCGGATTTGTATGGGGTTAGAGTGGAAAAAGGATGAAGAACATCTGACTTGCATTTCTGTGTTTGATAGTGTGGCAAAACACCATAGAGATAGGCATCATCCCATCTTAAGTTATGCCTTTAGCTTCAAGAGGGCTGTTCTAGTATTTTTAGATTTAAAATGTCTGATTTGCTTTTTTGGCTCTGTCAGGAACTCCCCTATAGACTTATCTATATTAAGGTTGTCTGTACGTCTGCCCAGATTTGTAAAGTGTAAGTGGTGAGTATAAGCTGATGACTGATGAGATTCTCAGGTGGAATGCTGCCTAGAAAAGAAAAATTCTTCTTGCTTTCTAGTGATAATAGTTTGCCCTTTTGATCCCAATTGCTAACTTGAATCCAAGTAGAGCAGGATTTCACTTGAAGTCCTATTTTGAACTACTTACAGCTTCTAATGCTTTTTGTTTGCTGAAGTGTTCTGGAACTGGTTGCTCTCCAGACATAATGTACTGATTTAATTTGACCAACAATATTTTCAGTCACATTTGGAAGAACCATTTCCTCCATTTAGGTAAAAAATGAGTACATGACTATCTTTCTTTGGAACAGGTCCACAGCTGAGACAAGAAAGTAGGAAAACAGTATTTCTTTCTGAGAAATGCTTTTTCATGATCTTTCGGTAGTTGGTTTGGACTTGGATGAGTTAGGGGATGTTGAAAATGGCATTTCCATGAGGGTCTTTGCATTTTTATTGTGATGTATGTAGGAATGTCTTTGGAGGAGGGAGGAGGAAGCTGGTCTCTGAGAGCCTGTTTGACTCCAGCCCTTACACAGAACAGGACTTTTATCCTTTGTCCAGCCCCCAAATTCCAGCTCATGAATTTACTCATCTGTTTTCATTTGCAAATAAAAATAGACCCTAAAAAGCTGCCCTGACAGCAGGTTAATAGAGTCTTACAGGTATAAAGACAATGATGAGAGGAGAAATAACCACAAGAATTTTCTATGCATCTCCTTGGCTTTCCTCCATAGTGTATATTCCCTTGGTCACCAGGTAAATGTTAACTCTTTCCTGCAGTCCATAGGCATTGAGCCCCAAGTACCTTGCAGTGGGGCCACAGCTCAGGAATTCTTGGAAGTGTCTGTTGGTGCAATTTTTCAACAAATCACTTAACCCGGACTCTCTAAAGGGTGACCAAGACAACCTGTCCTGTAACCTATTATTATTTAAAATGTATTGAGTAACATTGCTCATTACTTTCCCTGTAACATCTTTGTAGGATGCTCTTTGGAAGTTCCTCAGCCCAGTGTGTCTGATGTCAGGGAAAGGCTTTAGAATGCTATTAGGAGATCTGAATAAGCTTCTACAGTAAGACCCTTTCTCAGGAAAGACATCTCAGTAAAGGAGCTGGGTACCTTGCACAGCTAATTGCTGATTTGCTGTTTGCTAAAGATATATAAGTAGAGCTAACAAAATGCAGAATACATGGAGTACTTTGCGAGCTCTGATGTCTCATGGTACAGGATTGTACATTTTCAAGCAATCATTCCAGTTTTTCTGATGGAAACAACAGCCAGAGGTTATAAGATTTAAGAAAATCTTAGCAGCAAGCTAAGGTGGTTATTCCCAACATCTCTATAGCTAGAACAGAAGTAAAAACTTCATTTAATGAATACTTATCTAAAATGATAGGCTAACTTACAAGCCTGGAACAGAAAGAAGACAAAAACATTTACAACAAGCATGTTGTAGCAATTAAGGTTATTATTCATAAGCCAGCTCCTCCAGAAAGCCTCTAAGCTGTCACCACCCACCCCTTCTCCCCCATCTTCACCAGTTGCTTTTTCATTTGATTATGACGATACAAAGACTACCCCTCAGAGAGCCAAGCTTCAGGACAGCCATCCTGTCTTTCCTAGTCATTCTCAGCCACAGCTAATGTCTATCTTTGATTGGTATCTTGGCAGTTGCATAAATAACGATCAAGTGAATGTCTAACTCTCAACTGGTTTATTTTATATGTGAATATTTATTAAGACTTTACTGCAATGCACATTCATGTTGGCACAGGTAATGTTGCACGTACTTCAGTAACCGTGCCAATTCCAGATTTCCGAGTGTTCTGTTTGCAGCCTGAATGTTTTGTTATGACACAGTTTTTTCCATGTGGTATTAAACTTAAAACTGGTGATGCCAAGTCATTGGCTGTGCTGCTGCAGAGTTTGGAACTGTAGCGTGGGACTTGAGCCGCTTAATCCTAGGGCTAATAGAAGAGAGCCAGGCTCTGCTCATCCTCAAATCTGAGAAGCATTACAAAAGCTGTCACACAACATTTTATTACATTGTAGGTGTCATTTTAAGTCTTGTGGAACTTGACTAATGGGATCACATATAAAATTGGAATTGGAACTGGCTCAGCCCAATGGCAGGCTCAGCTCTACCAGTGCAAAGGCTTCATGCCCTTGTCATAGCCAGTTTGCTGCTTGCTTTGTGTGTGAGCTCATTTATAAAATGTGCCTTCCCCGTGAGAATAATTCATCCCCCAGGGAGCAAGCCAGCGTGGGACAGAGCAAAGGGAGGCAGCAGCGGTGAGGGAACTCATGCCGGCTGTCCATCCCTGCCAAGCCAGCCGGGGTGTGCAGGGGGACCGGGAAGGGGACACGGGTGGGACCGCACGGACACAGACTGCCACCTGCTGAGCAGCGGCAGAGGAAGACACTGCAGCGCTCGGGGTGCACTCTCTGTGAACCGTGAGACAGGCTCTGCAGTTACCTCCCTTCTCCCCAAAAAACAACCACTACCACTTCCCAGGGGGCTTGTTCAAAGTTGAAACAAGTTTCAAGGAATTTAAATCTGAAGAGACTCGACTAAGAGGTTCAAAAATACTGAATTATTTAGTGACCACTAACTATTTTTGGATCAATGAGAGGGCACTCTCTGGTACAAATTCAGTTGCTCTGCTCTCTGCCAGAGTACAGGAATACGTGTTATCTTCATGTCTGAGAGACAGACCTTGAATCTCAAGACCCTTTGAGATGAGCCCAGATCATGGCTGTCCTTCCCTGGGAACTGCAGTGACAACTGCGATCCCCACCCAGACAAGTGGAGATGTCATAGCACAACCAGCCCCAGCTGGGATGGGGCTGACTTGTCAGAGGACTCACAGTACATCAGAGCAATTTGGGGGAGGGGGTCCTAAAATGCTCCCTACAGCTTCAGCTATCCCAGACATGTGCCTGGAAAGGGATCTTCATACACTATGAAGGCAGAATCAGGAAAAAAACAAAAAAGAGGATGTAAATCTTCAGATGTATACAGGATTTCTATAAGAAGGGTAGGGGCAGGCTTTTTACAGAGCCTGTTGTGAAAGAACAAGGGTTAATGGCTTTGAACTGAAGGAGGGCAGATTTAGGTTAGATATAAGGAAGAAGTTTTTCACCATGAGGGTGGTAAAACGCTGGAACAGGTTGCCCAGAGAGATGGTGCATTCCTCATCCCTGGAGACATTCAAAGCCAGGTTAGATGGGGCCCTGAGCAACTTGGTCTAGCGGGGGATATCCCTGCCCATGGCAGGGAGTTGAACCAGATGACCTTTAAGGTCTCTTCCAACTCAAGCTGTTCTGTGATTCTGTGATAATCTGGAAAATGTATCAATCCCATTAGTGACTGTAGGATAAAGATGCAGGAACTAAAACTGGATACTTCTGCCTCATCCTTCCTCATTCATATCCCAGTGACACACATACATGTGGAGAGCCAGTCGTTGGACAACATTGCAGGTAGGTGTATGGGAGGCAGGGTCAGTGACCTCTCTGTGCTACACATCCCCGGGTGCAGGAGACTGAGTGCTGTGCCTCCAAGGACTGCACCTTTGGCTTTCTCCTGCCATTGCTTTCCATCACTAACTCCTTCCCTGTGTTTGTTCAGGACCCTCTTCTCAGCATCCCGGAGATCACAGACAGGCTAGGTTGCCTGCTATGAAAATAGCACTTTGTCAGAGTTGTCTTTTTCTGGGGGAGCTAGAGACCTCTGTTTAAAGGTATGAGAAAGGGCTCTCTAGCACTCCACCTGCCTTAAAAGTCTTGCTTTCAGTTTGGAAAGGAACTTGAACTAAAATCACTGAAAAGCTATCCAGAAAATACTGACTGTATGTTAAGCTTTGTGATTGCTCCCACAACCCTTGTAATTCTCAAACACAGCTCTGCAGAGGCTAGATACACATGGTAGGCATTTTTCCTCTTGCTAGCAGTGGGATAGCCGGAATGCGAGCTTCCTTTTCAAGTCCAAAATCAAAGTATTGACAAACAGAGGAATGTGAGTTTTGAGGTTGTATCTTCCCTCAAAACAAGAAAACTGTCCAACTCCAAGGCTTTTCCCAAGACAGTTTTATTCTTCTCTGAAATTTGTTTTTCTTGTTTTCCGCCCCTCTTCTCCATACAGGAAATAAGCCTACGGCTCTCTCACACTTTTTAATATTCTTGTCATGCTATTTGTGCAGAAACATTTCAGACTCTGTACTCAGCACTTCATTTCTCAGCCATGTGTTTTCAAGAACTGGCAGCCTGCAGGATAACTTTACAAGTAATTCATTTCATATTGCAGCAATCCTGTGTACCAGAGCTGTGTTGAAAGTTTCCTGCTTTCTTCTGGTGCCACACTGTAATAGTGGTTGAATTTCTGACTCCTCACAGGTGCTCCATTTACTTGCAGGGCAGCAGGAACTATTCTACAGTTTGCAGCGTGGGTGAACAGATGGGTTGTGTGTGCACAAGCAAAATAGGCTGTGGAATTTCTGCACAGACCCCTCGCTCTTGTGGTCACTTTCAATTTGCAGGGGACTGAAGTGAGATCATCCTCCTGCCCTTATATTTCTATGTTCCTGTTCTTCTGTTGTTATTTTTAAATAACACTTATTCTGAGTTTACTATTTAAATAACAAATGCAAGTGTTTTGCAAAGTTTTGTCTTCCTGGAGAGGGAGCTTCCCCTTTGAAATCTGCTTTTCAAAATGTGCCAAGTCATTCCCTGGGCAAGTTTCTGTTTCAGTTTCCACTTGCTTTTCTGATGCTGGGTTTCCATAAAACAAGAAAGTTTCGGTTTTTAAAGGCTTGTCATTGCAACCGTGCAAGGTGCAGAGCATAGAGTAAAGATACCAGAACTATAATTCAGCGAGCAGCTAAGGTGGTGGCAGTCATCTTACTTATCAGCATGAGACTTGGTTCAGACTTCACTTCTGAGAAGGAAAGGTGAGAGTGAAATGTGAAACCATGCTTGGTATGATTTTCCTGTACAGCCCTAGTCTGAAAATGAAGCCAGAAGCAGCAGGCAATGGGAAACTGGGGTGTGCTGCCATGGGTCAGCAGAATTAAATTGCTTTCCAACCCTGACTGCAATGTAGACACATATGAACTCCTTTGGAAAACCAACTGCACAGTATAATCAGTCCTCTTATTTGATGGACAGTGTTCTATTTAAGAAAAAAAATTATGATGTATGCTAACCACTAGAGTTAATGGTAGTTTGGGCTCAGCCTTGCAGACATCTCCTAAGGAGAATATGACTCATTGCTCAGGGACTTTTTTTTTTAACCATCCTCGTTGTACTGAGGTTGGGGAATTCCGGTGTGATGAAAGAAAAATTTCTTGTTCTGTTTCACTGCTACATTTAAAGATATGCCTAGTCCAAATCAGTTATACTAACTGGCCCACGGAAGTCCTGAGAGGTGGACAACCTTAGTTTCTGGTGGCCAGATGCCTCACTTTGAGAAATAAAGCCAGAAACAAAGAAAACCCAAGGTTCAAGTCAAGCACCGGCCAACATACCTTTAAGCTACATTTATGTCCTCCTAGATGGGACATTGTACAAGGAGCAGCCAGTCTACCAGGGATAGTGAGAGCATGGAAATTTCCTTCTTTTCTGTCTTGGCTGTGCAGCCTGGGAAAGATGGCACAGCCTACACCACTGCCGAGCTGCTTTTCTGAAAGGCAGACATTTTATTCTCCTATGTATGTGCAACACACTGCCATAGCATGTCAGATCTGTACACAGATAGCACAGACACCAGTCACTGATTAATGCTATGCCTTAATCAGTCCATGGGTGCATAAGTCTGGTGCATGGACATCAAGCCATCCAGCTACAGTAACCTGAAGGTTTTCCTTTGAAAAGCACCAGAGTGTGGGTATTTTGGAAGTGTAGTGGTGGCAAGCTGATTGATTAGACAGTTAGAAAATGCAGAAAGGTTAGAGGCAAGAGGCTCCAAAGTGAAGTGCAGCTTTGTCTGAGCATTTAGCGTCTATGTGGTGTTTGAGACTTGGGGAAGAGCTGTATAACCTAAACTGGGCCTGGGCTTGGCCACAAAACATGCTCTGTGGCCTTCAGATTTCCACAGCTCAAGTCTATAACACAAAAGCCTTAAAGTTTTTCAAGATAATCTTAAGTCCTGCTTTTCTTTTCAGGCTCCTGCTTAATGATGTACAGATTTCTAGCTGTTTTCAAGGACCACACACTATCCTTCCAGGCACCTCGTTTCTAGCAGTGTGACCTTTTGGAGCAGCCCTATAGGGCTGTGGGTGGCTGGTGTTGCCTGGGCCAAGGTTGATTGCCTGTACCTGGCACCCTGCTGCCAGACTGGCCTTGCCCTTTCCACACCCCTGGGGCCAGGTGGCAGCAATTGCCCTATCCCACATGTCGGCACACCCTGGCTGGCAGATGGGAGCAAGCCCAGGTTAAGTCTCCTCACAATTTGGCTGAGTACTGACACTGGCTGGAGCTTCTCTCTAGGGAACTGATGACAGAGCCAAAGATGAAAGTCATCCTACCTGCTGTGTGACCTGAAAAACTCAAACCTTTCCACTGAAGTCTCCTCTTCTTTTGAAAAGTTTTGTGAGACTCTACATACGTGGGTGTGTGAGTGGGAAAGGCCTCACTGCAAAGCAGCCCAGCGCCACTGGTTTTTTGAATTTAAGAGCCAAGCCCTCTGCACTTTGTGATGGAAGAAAGGTAAGGTGTTTTTTTCAGGAGGGTGAACACCCTTTTTGTGATTTACTGACCTGAGTAAAAGAAAACCTAAAAATTACATCTATAAGTTGTGCTATAGGAAGGAAAGAAAGAAGTCATGCATTTTGTGGATTTACTTTTTTTAATGACAATGATGTTTTCATTGTATTAATTCCTTCATTAGAAAAGGTAATGTGCACACTTGCATATGAAGGCTATGAAGCTTGTGGTGGTTGCCTTCCAAAAACCACAGTTCTGCTGTGCTGCTTCAGCTCCTGCTTCTTTAAAGGGTTTTAACATTAAAAAAGGTTTGAAATCATTGCAGAGAACAAGGGAAATAATAACTTTTACTTAGCACTGGGAGCTTTAGCATAAAAAACTTGCACATATATAAAAAAACTTGCACATATATACCCACATATAAATACACACACATACATGAAACTCTGTCCACACTTGCACATGAGTGCTTTGATACAAGGGAGAAATCCCATTTATAACATAGTGGAATTTAATTATACAGCAACACTTATATTAAACATTATTGAGGTGTATATTATATGAGGTTTTTTGTTCAAGTATTCTTCCTCGTACACTTCATAGACTCTCAATGCCAGAGTCTTCACTTTGAAAAATGACACATCCCACAATTTCAATGTAAGCAAAACATGACATTGATTAAGTAATGCAGGACCACACATTTAGACTAAACCTTTTCTTCAAATAATTACTATTTCTTCTTTCTTCTTGTAGTGAATCCCATAGCTGAACCCTTATATTGTACCTTTTAGTAAATAAGCCTTAAAACTTCCTCCCAGTTCTTAACAACTGAAAAACAAAAGCTTAAACTTTTTTTAAAGGAAAGATACTTCTATAAAAATAATAATTATTCGTTGTCCATGTAACCTGCTTGAGTAAAACTGCCAATGAAAATGGCATTTAAAAGTTTTGTTATTTATATTTATTAGAAAAATACTAATTCAGTCAGAAATATTTTTCAAATGACACTGTTATGTCACTTCCAAACTAACAGAACAGGTTTTACTTAGCTCATCACTATCATTGTAAGAGTTTCTACTTTCCTGAGTGCAGGTTTTGCTTTGCTCAGTGTCATCAGTATAAGACTGTCTCCCTTCCTGAGAGCTGGAAACAGCTGCCTTCAGTTTTCTCTCAATTTTATCAGCTACAGTGCACATTTTAAACTCTCTCAGGCTGCTTATTAGGGTTTCATAGGCTCCTTTTATCCCATGTCTCTGATACCAGACTTGAAACAGCTTAATCTTCTGTTCAGATGTATCATTAACATGATCCCGAACAGTTTGATCTATAACAGGTTCTGGTACTTTATGATTACGAACGAATGTCTTGACTTCTTGGAGTGTCATCTCCTCCACAATACCAGCAACATGGCTGCTCAGGTCAACATCTAGAAGATTAAGAGAAAATTAATGCTCTTGGTACTTATATCTTACTGGTTTTTGTCACCTGTGCTCAGAGTTGATACTTTTCTGATCCAAACCAGATTGAGTTCCAGGTATTCATGACTCAGTATGTTTTAGATGTGATTTTTTACAATATATAGCAGGTCTGCTTTTACGTGTTCCTACCAAATGCTAGGTAACTCACATATTAAGGTTTGCATCCATATTGCTTTCTTCCACTTGAAATAGATTATCAGTTCCCTTTGTAACCTGTTCTGTCATTCTCTATCATTAGAGTCTGATCATGCCTCATGTACCTGTTTTGCTCAAAATAGTGTTGGGAAAGGTCCTAGAACAAGACAGGTTTTTTGTTGTGATACAGCCTTAGCGCTTATGTTCTCTTCCTATTGTGTGTTACTACTGTGGATTTGCCCTTGAACATAAGGTAGGTTTGTGTTTCTGCAATCCCACTGCTGGGTGTGAGACTACTCCAGTATCATAATTATCCATGATTCTAGAAATCCAGCTTGCTGCCTCCTAGTGTCCGTACTGCATACAGAACAGAAAATCATCTGTTGTCAATTATTAATTGCCTCCTATACAACAGCAATTCCTCTTGAGGCAGAACTTTCATGATATAACTAAATGCCTTAATAAACTCAATATGAACTGACATTTCTTTAATAAGTGGTCACTCTTGTGCTAGAATGACAGGTCTAGGCAGTGGCAAAGTCTACCCTTTTTTTAGTGTAGGATTTATTTGTCTGGTTTTTTTTATTATTTCTACTGAATTTTGAGAAGTTACTTGTCTCTTACCTGGGTACATGAGAGGTACATTCTCCTGAAAAGAGAAGCAAGAGAGAAATGAGTAGAAACAAGTTTTGTAAAACACCAGCCTTGTATAGGATGATAAACACATTTTGTGACACTTCCACAATTTTCTTTTTGTTTTCTCCATGATTCCCCTGTTCCATGAGCAAGGGAAACAGATTGGACAGACAGAACTCTCTTGACTAGGGTAAGCTTGGAAAATCACCTCACAATTGTTATTGCCTAAAAGTATCCATGGGGACAGGAACCCTGGGTCAGTGGAGGCCTGATGATTTATGAAGTTTTGATCTTGGTCATGTAACTTAGGAAGCACATCAACAAATCCTGAAGAAATAATACAAGGTTTCTTTTACTTCTTGTAAAAGAGTCCTCATAGTGAAATTCACTTCATTACTGTCATAGAAGAGAGGCATGCACATGCTTGGGGAGTCCCAGCGTAATTTAAATGGAACAAGGTTCCTTGTGTGAAGATAAGTATTTTGTGATCTAAGCAACAATACTTACATAAGGAGCCTCGCTGGGGACTACTTCACCTGGGTTCTCCCTGCTAGTATGACACCTGTGTTTGTTGTCTGAAACAAAAAAAAAAATAAATACATTTTTAAAATCCAGGACAGAGTATATCTGTCCTCCGGATTCCAAGAATATAATACATCTGAGTAAGTAGCTGAATATATTATTCAGAGTATGATAGGAATAAGGAATCACTTACACAAGAATATTCCTCCAGATATTGCTAATAGTATTACTATAATTATCAAAGCAGTGGCCCATGATGGCATTCCTGTTGGAACATTGGAAACATCACACAAAAGTTAAGTCAAGAGATGCAATATAGCACATAGATTTTAAACAAGATTGTGTCAGATTATAAAAGCCTTTCTGTTGTCTCCTAATTGTAGATGCTACCTGTTTATTAAAGTTTACCTGTCACGGGTCGCCCCTAAAAAGGAGTAATAGCTCCTACATCTGCACAGTGATCAAGGAAAAAGAGCAATCCTGCTCCACAGGTCAGTACAGGGGCCAATAGATATGAACCCTTTGTCTGTCAGGAATTGCTATGGACCATTGTGTAGAACAGTACAATTCCAATAGCATCTCAAAATACAGCAGGCACTAGACTATGCTAGGTTTTAAAATGGTACCTTCCATTCCGCACACAGTATCTGAAGTTGAAGTACATTGTTTTTCAATTATGCCACTCTTACATCTGCAGAAAACATAAACAAAAATTATTATAGGATTTGTTTTTCTCTTTATAAACTCTGTCAACGGAGTAAATCAAATCTTCTAACACTTTTTATCAGCTAAATATTTCATATATCAATATGTTGGAATTGAATAGGTATGAAAATGATACGGAAAGGTATGGGAGTGGAAAAAGGTGTGGAAATTATTTTCTAGATGAAACACTAGATCACACAAAGACAACAGGAAAGCTCAGATACTTAATTACATTTTTTGAAAAGTATATACAGACTTGTTGGATAGATACTCGTTTTTCTGCATACCTTTGGAAAGCCTTCATGGATGCAAGTTAAGTTGACCAAGCTAAGTCAGCTCAACAAGCTAAATGCAAAGGAACACTAGTATGTTTTCCCTTGGGTTATACATTCCCTTAGTCCCTGTCTTGAAACTGGCTGGAAAAAAGTGTGATAACATGATATTAACAATTTCATATTTAATGATGAAGGCATAAACTTACACGGTACATTCATCACAGTGCGTACATGGTAGAGAAGAATTGCAAAAATAGTTCTTTGCGCAGACACATTCTGTGTTCTGTGTTGGGGTACAGTTCTTTGCAACCTCCAAGCCTAGAAGAAATTTCTTGAAGTTTGTTAGTTAGAAAAAGTAGACTTCAAAAGCAGGCCTCTGCTCACAAGCTCTTGTCCTCAGACTTATGTGCTTTTAGCTCTACCACTGCTGGCACTGGTGAAGCTTAACTCCAAGAACAACATAGCTTTTATAGGGAGCCCTGCTGCTGGAGTACTGGAAATACAGAGATGGCAAAGACACCTCTGCCAACCAAGAACTCAAAAACCTGATCACATGATGAAGTCCTTGATAAAAGAAGACTCATTTGGCACTGCCAAATGTTGGCAGTTTTTTTCCCACTCAGAAGTGTAAAGCCAGAAGGAAACTCAGAAGATCATGTAGCAATCTCCCGTGTTGAACCTGTCAGAGACAGGTTTATCTCCTTAAGGACCTCCAATGGTGAGGAATTCCCCTCTCTCTTTTAGCTAATGTTTTCCTGCCTAAGTATCAAAATAAGTCAATTAATTTTCTGCTATCTTCAGTGTATATACTGAAGCTATCTCAATCTATGAAAAATTATTTCTGTGTTAAAAATTACTTTAAGTATCTACCTACTATGAAAGCTATTTTCATAGGCACATAGGAATAGGAGTGATTTTTTGAGTTATCATACTCAGTGCCCTGCTGTAATAGGAAAACATGTTATTTTCCAAGATTTGATGAAGCTCTACTGTGAAGCCAGTGCTGAAGCCATTCATGAAAATATCACATGAGAATGGTCCTAAGAATGGTAGTTTTCCTCCTGCATAACGTTTTCTACTGACTTCTTTGAGCTATGTTATTGTCCATGGGATAACGTGACTAGTCATCCCATTACCCTTTCTTTCCCCTTCAGTTTAGCTAATAGTTTCTTTTGTGGCACTGTACAAAATGCTGAATTGTTTTGCTGTACTCAACTTCATTACCTATCTAAAAATGCTTATTATAGTAGCTAATGAGATAAAAATTTTCTGTGCATACATAGGTGTTACAGGAAGGAGAAACTAGTAAAGACTGATATTCCAGCAGGTGATTTAAGTACAACCATATTGGAGTTAAGAGTTTTCTCTTTGCTCACCAAACTTGATTTTGGATATGAGGAATGCAGAACTATCATTCCATAAATCCAGGTACACTAGAACTACAGGACAGCTGGTGGCACTGGTAGGAGATCAGTTTAATGGATTAAAAAATAAAAATGAAAAAAATCTGTGACTAGTATTTATGCAACAGGTAATTAATTTCTGGAACCTGGTGTCCCCCAGCAGGTTAATGCACAAAGAGCTCACAAATGGATACTAAAATGACTAGGTATGGGTGGGCCTTCTAACGTCCTTTCCCACATCTGTGGATGCTGGACTTTGCGGGGAACAGAGCACAGAAAGAAGACAGGTTTGTGTTTTCTCTAAATAGCATCTCCACTGCTAAATTCAGAACCCTGGGGTAAGTGGACCCCTGCTCTGACCCAGTAGGGCATACCTCATGGTCTCATAATTTGATCCTATAACCCACACATCATCTCAAATGTATAAAAGACATCACTCTATCAGCTCCTGCAATTTTAAATAATGTTACGAGTTACATGAAAGACTACAGAAGAAACCATTGGGAATTCGCTCTTCTTACAAGACCCTTCTTCTTTTAAATAGAGGGCAAAGAAGAGAGAGCACTTTTCTTCCTTGGCTCTAACCAGTTTGTATAGGGTCTGCTTTGCAAGGACTGCTTTGGCTGAGCAAAAACAGATCTAAGGAGAAATAATGGACCAATATAGCTTGTTCTTCCTACTTTGTGCCTGATGAAAGGGAACTGGGGGATAAACTTCTGACTTTGTCATAAAGTACTTCATGTACTACCACTAAAACATTTTAATCTGCACGCAACTCACTATCCAGGGGTTGTGGAGACTTTTCAGTCAAATCCTGTATTTAAAGAGAGTCATTGCTAGAGTTGCTATTTCTATAGACATACCAAATGTCCTGTCACATGAAGCACATCTCAAACACTTTTCCAAATCATTGACATGATCCATGTACTCCTTTCCATTTTCACATGGAACACAGTGCTCACTAATATCTGTTGGGCAGTCTATATTTTTAACAAAACCTGTAGAGGCAGAAAAACAAGAATTAAGATTTGCAACACCTTTAGACAGAAGTCATCAGCTCTAAAGCTTATGTCAGACTTTCTTTTTAATCCCTAATACTTTTTGATTTACAAATAGGGACAGAACATAAACTCTTTACATATGCATACGTGCTCTTCAGGAATGTAGTACACATAAGATCTGATTATCCCCCCTCTTCCTCCAATTGAGGACTGAAGGAGAACACACCAAAAAAACCTACACGTGCAAAATTGGAAACCCCATGAATATATGCAGTCTTGTAGGCAAAAGCCTGTGCTTGCACTTTTTTAACCTCTTTCAAAGAGGTGTGTGTAATTCTTAGCTCTTTTGTGACGAGCATGTTATGTGAGAACTACTATCTGTAGTGAAAAGTTATTGGTGCACTGAGCTCAAAAAATACTTTTGAAGTGTCTGATGTCCTGTAATAGAGAGACACAGCTAGAATGAAGTATTGCATCCAGGAAACCACAGCATGCCACTTAGCATTTCCAGCAGAGAGCAATTGTGCATGTTGTGGTTTCCACTTTTAATGACTTTTCAACAGTCTTACAATGATACTCACCACGTTCACATTTCTTGCAACACTTAACACCCAAAATGTATTCATCCGGGTTACACTGAATTTCCCTTTTAGCAATGATCTTCGTTATAATTAATTTATTGTATGCTATGTGTATTAGAGCTTCAGTATCATTTTTGCACTGTGTTTCAGTAATTAAGACAACCACCTAGGAGAGAAGAACAGCAAGTTATACCAAAAAACTCAAGGACTGTAGGTGTGTTTTACTACTAGCACAGTTACATTGCTACTGTTACTCTATTGCTAAACATATCGATATTCACTCCCTTATTAAAGTTGTTCGTTACTTCAGAAGAGTTAATGGACAATGAGGACACATTTTAGATTTAATGCTATCAACCCTACCGCTACAGGTACTGATCATTTGAACATTAATGCTTAAGAACAGGCCTATACATCTGAGTTCTAACTGATGACCTCATATGCCTATTTTTAGTGCAAAGCAAATAAACTCCCATTATTTTCTTGAAGAGCTTTCTCTGCCTCAGAAGACTGTATCTAAATCTGCCCTTTCTTGGACAGCAATAATAATCTTCCATAGAGAACTTCCTTAATTCAAATGATACCTATCTTAATTTCTTGCCACCCTACTGTTGCTTGCAAACTGATAGTGTTAATGCATGTTTGAAGAAAAAATAAATAAATAATGATTTAATCTCGGCCAAAAACACCTGATTTCTAAAATAATCTTGTTCTCACTTTGTTTTCCAGTTCAATTATTTTTCTCCTTAGTAGGTGTTGCCTACATATTCCTGAAAGAAGTATCACTCTTCTTTCCAATTAATTACCTCCTGATCCATTTCTTTGAATGTACTGTCAAGTTAAATTGCATAGTGCTTGGATTTTTATTTTTTTCCTGTTACCAGTCAGTAGTAACTTTACCAGCCATCACTGTCCTGCCTCTTCCTGGTAAAAAGAAAGCATTGTGGACCAGAAGCCAAGCCATTCTTTTTCTTATTATTTTGGAAGTGGGAAAATGAGAAGGATAGATCTGCTATAGTTTGCCTTCCTCTTGGCAATGGTTTGTGGGGAATTCTGTATATAGTTTGCATGCACTAAGTATGAGATGTCTATATAATGGAGGTATGTAATGCTTCTTGGCTGGAAAACTAGATTCCCTCCTAGGAATAGTATTATGAAAGAAAGCCTGAGGACAGCCTGTCTTTAGTTAACCCAGTTTCTGCTGATAGTTTGGAGGGATTTGAACATTTTCATGATTAATTTTACTTGTGTGTTACTATCTGTGTGGGGGAGGGGCAGAAAAAGTTAAGACAGTCCTTGTCTTGAAGAGTTTGAAGTCTTAACATCTAAGCTGAGCTCTACATTCACTGTTCTTGCTCTTCTTTAATTAAATAAAATAGTTTTTTGTATTTTGCAAAAACCTCAAGATATATACTGTGAGGGCTACTGAGAAAGGGTGGAAATGATGCCTGGGAAGAAATGGAGCAATACTACTGTCCTTGGCAAAATGAAAGAACAGGCCAAGATCTGAAGGAGAGGGACAGCAGGCTATCTATTTCACAAAGGAGATTAGTGGGGAATGAGTTGCAGTACAAAGAAACTGCCAAATCCTCACACTAATGGCATGCTGTATGGACTAAAAGTCCTACTGATCACAGATTCACTCACGTTTCAAATCAGCATGCAAAACACCTTGGCTAAAATAATTTATTTTTAATTTTGTCTTGGATATTTCAAAGAGGTTAATTTTGAATAGTTGGTCATCTTTGAACACTTTTGAACTGCAAATTAATACAAATTTGTATCTGTTAATGCTAACAACAAAGGTCATACATATTTAAGGAATCCTCTAATAATTTGAGGATTGGTTATTTTTATTGTTACGTTTTTTTTCCCTGCCAGATGGTGATATTTAGTGGCTCATTAATTCAATCTTCATGACTTTGTGTGAAAATGCTTGGACGCCAACTGTAACTTTAGTTAGATGCAGAAAACTCTTTAATTATCTTAAATATTAACTTACTGAAAAATGGGTTTGGTTTTCAAACTGGGCTCTCAAGTGAAGGAAGTCCTATCTCTGGCTAATTAATTAAAGTAACCAATATAAAAAGTCAGCTGACTGCTACAACTAGGCAGTTCTTTTGATCCTCTAGTCTATTCAGAGATGGGAAGGTGAAAAGCATTCTCTTTCCTTAGCAGTCATCTGTTTTTAAATGTATATAATATTAGGTATTAGACTGAACTCAAAAAGGCCTTTCTTTGCACCTGGAGAACCTTCAGCTGCTGGAGAAGCAGATTAGCACTGGAGAAACTGTAGGTGCGGATGCTCAGCCTGTCACTTCCCCCGTTCAGTGCTCTGGCTCTCTTCTTTTGCTGCCAAAGCTTTGAGGGTGCGCTTCTCCAAATCCCAGTGTTATGATGTTAAAGGGTTAAAGTTAATGTGAGGCCTTAACAGAGGCTGTCAAATGGATGTGTCAAAGTAGCATCATTTGTTTTCCTTTTACCTGGGAGAACTGTCTTACTAAACACTGGGATAGAAAGTGCAATTGATGACTACTTAGTAATTGTTTTTTAGAGTCATGCATCCAGTCCAGCTTGGTTTTCCTTGAAGCAGGGTGAAATTCTGCCTCCATCACTCCTCTGCCACCTGTTGGATTGAGCCAAGGAAGAGGATGGTCACTGCACAACACTGGGGGGGACACGTATTGCCCTGGCTCTCTAAACTGGAGGATCATGACATCCTGACTGGCCCGCCTGCCATGAGGCCCCGGACAGCAGAAGGGTCTGGGGGTGAGGCAGTCACTGGGGCGGGGAGGCCCTGAGGCAGCGTGATGGATCTTCAGCCATCTCAGGAAAGCTGATGGCACCAGAAGACTTCCAGCCCTGAAGGCACATGGCAGGCCAAAGCAAATGCCACTCACAGCATGAGGAAGTTGATAGTGAAATTACTCCTCCATCTCCCCACGCTGATGGAGGAACTATGACTCACTCAGCAGGGGGAGCAAGGAGCATGGCACCGGGCCTGCTGCCCACTCCCTGCTGTGCTCGAACACCACAGCCAATGCTCAGAGGAACCTGCCCCAGCTCGGCACCCTCCTCCTCACCTGCCCTCACAGCCACGCCTGGCAAAGTTCTGTGTCCACAGGGACACCCTGCATCCTGCTTTTGACACCCAAATCTCCCCTTTTTAGATCAGAGCAGTCAAGCTATTTTTTTGGGGGAGGGGGAAGAAGGTGGGGGAAAGATCCTGGGCAACTGTAGAGAGAAGAGAGAAATCCCTAAAGCACCCACAAACAGCACCCGGACACAGCAGAGAAATGAACGGCACTGCCGAAGCACAGAGCATGCACAAAGAAAGAAAATGTCCTGAGAGTCCTGCAAAAAATGGGATATAATCAAAGATGGAAACATTTTTCTAAATGACTAATATCGGTAAAACTTAACGGAGTTTCTTTTTGTGTTTACTGAATGTCTGCTATCTGTATGTGCACAAATGGAGCCTTCCCTCGTGCGAACAAACCTCTCTGCCTCTTGCTTGTGCTGTTATACAAACAAGCTGTGCTGATACAATGAAGGGGAACAGAAATACAACACTTTTTTGATGGAAGGCCTCCACTGTCACTCATAGAGATGAACTTCCTGGTACACTTACAAGAAGTGGGGATCACTTCTCAGAATCCGACATTTAAGCAGCACCAAACACCTACATCTGTTCTGCTCACAAGGATGTCTTACACCACCTTCCTGTACAAGGAATAATGAGAAAACTGGGAAGATTTTTACAAAGTAAGACCTGATTTTTTTTCAAACTTTTTTTCAAACAGTTAACTCGCTCCTGGATCTCCACCCTCTTAAAACAATCCATTTGCTATAGAGAAATTCTGGTATTTCTTATAGGGGAAAAGATTAACAGTCACTTAGCTTCCTGTGCACACCTTAATTGCCTTCCTTGTCGCTATACAGCAAGTGCTAATAGTGGAAAGGAAGCACTTTAGGGGCTTTCACAGTGGCAGGGGTGATAGGTGCTTTTTTTGTGATGTGTACATTCAAACAGCAGCTGTACATTTTCAGTCTAAAATGACTCACAGAGGCTCTATTCCACCTTTCTCATCTTAACCTAAAAAACAGTTGTCATATCTAAACTGGAGACTTAGATTGAACTGAGCAGTCAATGGGAATAATATCAATCAGTCAATCAGGCATATCTAACCTTAGCAGAATCCATAAAAATTACCACTAGCCCAATTTTTTTGGTTACTCTCTTTTTGCATTGCCCAGGCATTTAAGAGATCTTTCTATCTCCCTCTCCTTTGCTCCTACAGAGTCCTCCAAAATGCTTTCACCAACAGGCATCTGCTAAGGAGACTTAGAACACCTGTTTTCATCTGTGGTCCCAGGGCAGAGTGACAGGAACTTGAGTTACTTTGAAAAGTGTGATTTTGGGGATTCTCAGGCCTCCAATTCTTCCTCTATCAGAGTATTCTTCATAACGGGTCGACTTCCTTCAACTGAAAAGTTTTAGTAGACCCACCTTAGGGGGATGTAATCTCAGCTTTGGAAGTGTGCAAATGTGTTATTTGCATACAGGATTCTTTAAAGCTTTACAACTTTTAAACCTGAGAAAAAAAAAATGTCTCTGCTTTCTCCTGTTATCATTATAATACACTTCATTTTAGTAAACAACTTCTCCCATTTCTAGTCCAGAGAGGCCTACAGATGAGAAGGCTGATGCCTTCAGAATTTGGTGGCCTTTTTTTTCCACTCCACATTTGTTACATGGGGCAATGTGAATGACCTCATCAGGGGCTTTCTAAGTGTTGAAAAGGGGGGGAGGGATTTTTCTTGCTTTTTTTGCCAGGTGGGAGCTGAGAAAAACTTTAACTCATTTTCTGAGTTTTTATTTGCTGCTGGTACTTTTGACAAATGGTTGCTAGAGTTAGCTCTGTTTTAATACAGTTTTCAATGCAATTAATTTCCCTCGCATTAACCCTGTAAAGACGGCTTTTTCAAAAAGCAATTTCACATCGCCTATTAAGAGGATCCTCTGCTCCAATTCATTTGCAATGAAATGTAATTTCTGTTTCTGATATCTTCAGTGTCATTAACCCCCCATATCTTTTTTTTTCCCCACCAAGGCAGAAGTTGGTAACACCAAAAAAACCCACACTAAAAATAGTATTTTGTGTTCTAAAATCTTTTATGAGAAGGACAAAAAGAATACAGATCCATTTTCTGAAGCACAGTAATGGGAGTCAGTATTTCTCCACAACTAGAAGCATCCTGGGCTTCTTAAATTTCAAGGGAGATACACGTGTTCAGTGCCTGTGAGAGTAAGAAGCCTTAGTACTGTCCAGTGTCTTAAAATAGTCACTGTTCAAATTCAATCCATTGCTATTTCACATCTCACCTGGCTGACACGCAAATTACGGCAATATATCGGGGAGTGGGAGCTGTATGGTTGGTTACTTTGGTTTTTAATATTTTTTTTTAAAGACTATTGTACTAGTGAAGACCTAATAGACACTACACAAGTTGGGAGAGTTGGACTGATATTAACAGCTCCCACCTCACTTCGATGATGTTGTGGCTAAGGAAGAATAAGAGCTGGACAGCGTAGAAATTTAGCAACTCTTCCCCTTTCTCCTTTTGTAACACAATACAGTTTTCTTGTTGGCACTTTCTCTTTGTTCAGTGAATTGCCTCAAAGATAAAGGCAATTAACAGTGGAAATGTGAGCAGACCAATGTTTCCAGAATTGGAGCCCTTATACTTTTCACTTGAGTCTTGGGTCATGCAATGACATTATGGCTGTTTATACATATACATTTAAATGATTGCATTAGTTGTCTGGGAAATGAGAAACAAGGGTCAGTGCAGTAATGCACGAGTCCTGTTTCCACAGGTATGTCTTCTGAATTTCCAGAAAACTTCCTGCTCTGTAGTCATATTAGACAACTACAAAATATTTAGGTAACATTTCACTCTCTTAAGATGGCCTGCTCCTTTAGAGTGTGTCTGAGTGGTATGTGGTTTTGCGGCTTCTTTTGCAGTGAAAAGTTAGATGTTTTCTAACTACTAGGCCATTGCTATTTTGCATGACTATCCCTGCAACTGCTTCTACTTTAGTGCAAGATGGAGTTGCTTGCAAAATTGAGGTCTCATTTAACAAACTACTTTCATATGCAGGTTTAATCAAACTAGTATATCAAATGCTGCCTAGTTTTACTGATTTATAAGTAGAACAACATGCTAATTAAAAAAATAAATAACATGTAATTTTTTAAAAATAAAAGGTATATGATAGCATCACAGTCTTTCTAAGGGGTACTAAAATTTGGAAATGGGTTGAAAATAAGAATAGCAATGATACTTATTCTCTGGGAGCAGTGTGATAAGAGAAAGTATTCTTTACCTTAATCTCTATTCTGAACAGTTCCAAGATACTCAGCTAGACTAACATTTCTGCTAGTTGTTTGCTGCTCCTGTACGGGAATAGATAATATGCACTTCTATCAGCACATTGAAATCCTTCTTTGTATTTAATTATGCTCTGGTGCTTGTGCACGGGGATGGATATAACCCTATGGATCATTTTAAATAGTTCACTATGTGTATATAGTAAGTAAGAATAGTTTTTGAATAGTTTGAATAGTTTTTACCTTAACATCTGATTTTAACCTGCCAAACCACACAGCAAACTGCATTCATTAATAATGTAACCACACTGTGAAGAGATTTTGAATGTGAACTCCAGTGAGTTCTCTCTGAAATAGGTGAGAGCTGGGGCTGGGGAAGTGATGTAGACCGCACCCACACCTTCCGGCAGGCCAGGGCTCTGCTGTGCTCCAGGGCTTACTGCCAGCTGTCTGATCCCCACCTTCTGACCCCGGGCTCTCAGAGCAGGGCTGCCTTGGGCAGCTCTGCCAGAGCACAGGCAGCCCCAGTGCACCTGCACGTGCCCAGGTCTCCTGCCCAGCAGCTTGCTGCCACTGCAGCTTTTCTGCCTAATGCACCTGTACCAGTGGAGATCCATGTGCTGTGCACACTGAAGCACTTCCTTACCTTCCTTGCTGCCAGGTGCCCTTCAAAATGAGTGTTTGTAAAGGTAACTTTACTGATGACAAAGTTAGACACATGACTCAAATTCTGAAGCTGCAGAAACTCATACTGTGCATGCAGGATGATTAAGGGAAGAAAGGAAGGCCCTGCCCCACTACTTCCAGTAAATGTGCTGGCACTTCGTGCCACTTGACTTGGACCATTTCTCTAGCTTTTCCTGTGTCACTGTCGGTAGTGATTCCAAACTCCTCTGCCACAGACATTTGCTTTTATGTTGCTTTACCAGGTCACTCTGTTACAGATCCCTGAGGTACAGTGCAGAAGTCAGCTTTCACTTACATGGTCTTTGCCCGGGCCCATACGCAGCCGCAGACCTGACCGTGCTGTCTGTGCGTGGACGCTGGACCTGCCCTGCCAGCATCTTCGGCCTGGCCTGGGTGGCTGCGGTCAGAGGCCAGCACCAGCTGTCCCTAAGTCCCCCGCAGCTATGGCACACGAGCTGGTGTCCCTGTCACCCCCCTGCACCCATCCTCTGTTTTTCCACAGTGCCCACTTCCCCCCGCCTGGCCGCCTAAGAAGTGACTGTAAAATCATAAAGCGCCTGAATCTGAAGGTGGGTTTTAAAAAAAAAAAGTTAACTCGCCTAAAGGAGTAAGCTAAAACCTCGAAGGAAAGTTCGCCGCGGCCGGGGCGATCATCCCCCGGGCAGCGCTGCTGGCACCGCCCGCCGCACACCCGGTCCCCACCGCCCCGAGGGGAGCCGGCCCGGCCCGCCGCCCGCCC
>VZRW01011017.1:101536-148968 GCA_013398125.1 Aegotheles bennettii
GCACGCCGGCCCCGCTGGGCTGCGGTGGGCACCGCGCTCTCCGCCGGGGTCCGGCTGCTCGGGCTGTGAGGGGTCGGGTGCACCCGCTCGGCAGCTTGTGAATGCCAGGCACGGCCCTGAGGTCGTGAAACAAAATGCCAAGAGACTTCAGGCTGGGCATGAGGCGTTTGCTTCATGCACTTCACCTGCTGGGTAGAGCGATTGTCCCTCCACCAAGGGCAGAAACTCCAGTTTTGCACTATTGATAAGGACAGGCGACGATCACCACAGCAGAAGATATTTTGCTGTCCCATTGAATGGATTGCTTGAGCCTGTGGCTTCTCTTTCCAGTCAGTCCTCATGTTTTTCCCGCCGGCTTTCAGTGGTTTGAAATGCTGGTACTCTGGCCTCCTCCCTCGTGTTAGAAATAGCGTAATAGTGTCAGTTATCGAGACATGTTTTGCTCTTTCAGGTTTTGACATGATGCTGTTGCCTTGGGAAGACCATGGTTGCAATTGAGCTGGCATTTTCATTTTAAACATCATTTTTAAGTGGTTTATGACTCAGATTTTCAGAAACCCTTCAGATTTTATGCTAGCATAGCTCTTAGCCACCAAACAGATAAGCCAAGTTCACAACATCATCGAAAAATAGCTGCTGTTTAAAGTATTTCAGGCTTTCTAACCACTTCCGCATAAAGCAAAATGTACTGCTGACATGTTTTTAGAGATGCTGCCCTTGGAACATCCTTTAACGATCAACTTTTTGCCTTCCCAGTGGCAGTATGGAGTGTGACGAACAAGAAATACCTTTCTTGGGTGCAATGCCTGTGTTACATGTCTGTAGTTCATACTGGGCAAACCCAAACCAGTGTGTACCCGAGGCTGTTAATTTTAGTGGAAATTTGCGTGCGGGTAGGGGTGGAGCAGGGTCTGTGAGCAATGTCCGGATCTGGATGGCTGCTGCAGCAGAAAGCTCAGTAATGTTGTTTGCAAATTCATGACTTGGGGGACTGTGGTTTGTCCTAAAACCAAAACATGACATGACTGGGCCCTCAGCAGGCACCATTTAGCACTCAGTGTACTTCTTGCCCAGACTATCCAGTATCTTCTGCTGGTGTAGCTAATATCTATTAGGCACATGTGGTTTACACCCTTCCCCACCCCCCAGAGGGGTGATGAAGGCATGTGTGCATCTGGTTTGCGGTGTTTTTGTCTTGGTAGGGAGCCTTGAGAGACAATTGAGAAGTCACCAGATTCTCATCAAAACAATAGTGTTTGCATATGACTTGGATTCATACCTCATGTAGTTAATAACTACAGCTATTTGAGGGCTTTTAAATATATATAGTGGATACAAAGCAAGAGACAGGGATGTGTTTGCAGGATTTTTTGTTGCTCGATTATATGGAGTTGGTGTTGGTGAGCACTGTAAGAACAGTGTTTTCATCTTTACACTGTTCCTAGGGCTGCAGCAGCTTTTTTCGGCTGGTAAAAATGGCAGCCTTGGCTATTTTCTTTACTCAGCCTTCATCTAAAGCTTAATTCAGGTGCCGGTTGAGAAGTGCAAAGTACAAGATGCTGCACTGTTTTTCCTACCAGCAGATGGCCTTGAATCGTTCCTAACATACAAAAAGGGATCAGACTGTGGCAGGATCAAACTCCAAGAACAGTTAAAACACAGGAGACTGACTTTTTAGTTCCTTTGCAATTCCACCTTTAAAAATGTAAGGTTTTGGAACTGAGGTGAAGTTTCTGATTTATTTACTGTGCTTTTTAAATTTTTGTTTGTTGTTTTTGTTTTGTTTTGTTTTCTTTTGTTTGTTGTTCAATGTCCATGTTTGTGCACTTGTCATAGGAAATTCTGTTCAAGACTTCTGCAAAAGCACCTGAGGAATAGTTTTAGGCAGACACGACCTCAATGTTCTATCTTTTAGAGTCACTGAGTTGGAATCTCTCACTGAGTTGCCTTAACTGGCATCAAACCTTTTCTTCCCTCTCCAGAAACCCACTTGCATCTGAAAAAACTGACTCCATCAGGGTGTTATTTATATTCCAGAGGGAAAATAAAGACTTGGGGGGAGGAAAAATAAGGACTTGCTTTCTACTACTTCTTTCTTTGTTAAATTGTTACAGATTTTTAAAGTTTAAATATACTGTTTTGCTTTGGGTTTTTTTTTTAAAATACTTGGTTTAGATTTGGTATTGCATACTTATAATTATTCAGCAATTCTTTTGTACTAGGATTGGGCAATTAGATTAAGGTAGTGTAGCTTAACCAACATAGTTCCATCAAACTTAAATTCTCCTTTGACCTACAACACACATAAGAATATTGTTACACAGAAGACTTACACGAGCTGTTACCTTAACATAATAAATGTAGGAGCTGTTGAATTTGAGAAGAACTATGAACTCCTCACTACAATTGTCTTCCTGTTAGCTTTGCATTTTCTTGTCTTGAATATGTTGACTTATTCCCCTGTCTTTTTAGCAGATAGTAAGTTTGTCTTAAATTGTGGATTAAGGGACACAACTGTTGTGTTTGGAAAACTTGATTTGATTGACAAGGGAGAAAAGTTAGAAAGAATACAAAATATATGTTTTAGAGATACTTAAAATGAAATATTTTGTTGTGTGATTCATGTTTTGTAAATACCCTGAAGTTTAAAAGGAAGGTGGATAAAGTTCAAACACTTAATAATCGCACCCAAAGTAGAGTAATTTTGTTTCACTTTCTGTCTGCAGTTTGTTTTATTTTGCTTTTCTGTTTTCCCTCTCCCTTTCCTCATGTATGTTCAAAACAACCTAATTTTGACTTTTGGTTCAAGTACTAGACTGAATAATCCATTACTCACGCAGCTCTATCGGATCTCCTTCATCCTTTGTTCAAACCTGTTCCCTTCTGTGACTCACCACGAGCATCAGATAACCCTATTGGGAAATGATCGGAGTGGCATCAGTCCTTAAATCATCAGGTCTTACCGAGTACTGTTTTATGGTGGAAAGCTTTGCCCTTTGTTTTCCAAATCTTCTGTGAAACATTAAAATGATAACCTTGTTCTGCCCAACTACTGCACCTTTTGCTCTATGGTCTTGTGGACCAGAAATTATCTGTAATCACTATAACTGTTGGCTATTTTGTTACAGTGTGATATGTCTTATTCTGACAATTGGAGGTTACTCTTCTTAGTCAGATGATGTGGTAGCAAAACTCTGTATTGGCCCAAACATCCTGTTCTGTGGGTGAAGCAGCTGATACGACAGCGTGGAAGTGGGAAAGCAGTGTGATTGAAGAGTTTTAAGAACACCCTATGGCTGGTTTGTTTTGCTTTGTTGTTGGGTTTTGGTTTTTCGTTTTGTTTTTTGTTGTTGTTGTTTGTTTGGTTTTTTTTGTTTTTGTAAGGGTGCTGCATGTTGTTACATCAAATCAGATCAGGGAGTTCTGGCATGCATCATGCTCCTGCTAGAAGTAATAGTGATCTGATACACAGGCCTGTGGAGCTATAGATACTAGTGTTTATCTAAAAAAACCACACTAGCAACAAAACAGTGTGAAACAAAACAGAGTGGAAACTGAAACTCATAGCAAATCACTTGTACCCTCTAGTAATTCTCCTCTGGAGAAAGCAATAAAGGAGAATTGGGAATAGTCCCTATCACTCTAAAAGAAAGTTGAAACAGATGTGAGTCCTTTCTCTTGCAATTCAACTTCTTGACACTACCCTGGACCCATGTTTTTGTTCAGCAGACCCAGTTTGATGACGTCAATGCATTCTTCACAGGAGGAAAAAAAATTCATTTTTCAAACAAACTGAGCATTTCCTTAGACTGGAAAAGCAAATTGGCTGAATGCCTGGTGGCTCCTACAGCCAATCAGTATAACCTTACCATAAATGTAGATGTGTTTCTATCTTAGGGTTGATTATTGACTTTATTTTAGCCATGGGACCATCCTGTCCCAGTCCTCTGTGTGTGCATTCTATCAGTGAGTCCTGACATCCTGAATGCTGCATTATTTAGCAAATATTTTGTACATCACATGGGTTCACTTAAAATTTGACTTTTTGATTTGTTATATTGTAAATGCATCTTTTAAAAATGTTTTGCAGAGCTCTGTCTCCATCCAGAACTTGCAGCAGGCAGCTTAGCTTCAGAGGTTGGCTGGTGCTCCTTTCTCTTGTATTCAGGCTAGTTGCTCTTAGTGGTTTTTTGAGGATGGTATTACTAATACTAAGATTATGCTGTATACTTGCAAAGTTTGATGTACAGCAAATGCTAGCTGTCAAATGTGTGGCAGATGAACTGTAAAAGCTCTTTGAGATAACGTGCCAGGGAGGCTAGATATTCTCCAGAGGTGAGTGAGGAAGTGTTCAAACCTTTTCCCTTCAGGCACTGCCTGAACAGAGCACGGCTGATTTAGTCTGTGAGTAGAATCAGTTTCCTGCATCTACGAGTTAAATTTAAGGCTGAATCCTTGTATTGAGGATGAGAGAGGAAAGTTCTGCAGAGAAATGTCTGGAGTTAAAAGGTAAACATGAGTGAAAGGAGGTCTTTAGTTCTGCTTTTAGCTTTTGATCTGAAGATGGCAGTAACAAGCACACCAGAGGGCTTTATTTCCGATGTTGAGTAAGTGACACCTAAACAGACACCCTTCAGGGAAAAAGTTTTCATAATAATTTTAAAGTTAACAAAGACAAATTTTATTAAAGGTGGTGGTGGGGAAGAGGAGCTGAAGGAAACATTTTAAAAGATCTTAGCATACTGTAGTTGATCAGAATTTCTGAATCTGTAAGAAATATTATGTCTTTTGGGATTTAGTTCCTCCAGTTTGCTTTACTCTGTCAGGTTCCTGGAACTGGAATATCCTCTAGTAAGTGAGACCAGCACGCTTAGATAAAGCAATGCCTTGTGGCTGAGAATCCAAACTCTTGGAGTTTTTTGGATATTGTTTAACCTTTGAAATGCTTTTGGGGGGGAGGGACAGTGATATGAAAAGTTTTATCCCTCCCACTAACGTCTCAAATGCAGTTCAGCATCCTCTGTGACATGAAACGTTCAGAGTGAGAACAGGATGCAGTGATCTCACTCTCAATGTTTGTCTCCTGGGCACCGCTGTGTGTTTTCAACCAGGATTTGTGCTTCAGGTAGATGATCAAGAGCTAATTTCTGTTAGAGAGGGGCTGCTGTGGTAGGAGCAAGGTTTGGAGGTGGTGAGGCTGTCACTGTTCCCTGCCTTCACCTATCCACCCACTTCTACCACACATCTGCACAAACAGATGAGGGGCCTGGGTAGCTCATGCAGCTGCAGGAGTGAGTCACATCTTCTCTGTTCAGCTGCACAGCCTGCTGCTTAGTCAAGCTTTTATGAGCACAAAGCAAATTAAATTAGTGTGTAGTCCAGACTAATTTATATTTCTATCGAAAAGCAGTTGATTGTTTTCTGTTGGTGGTTCTCATCACCAATTAAATGATGGGCTTAGCAAGTTGTGTGTCTCCAGGGGTCGTCATAACAAGAAGGAATACACTGATGTTTGCTGTCTGAAGCAGTCTTGTTAAGTTCCCAGATAAGATGTAAGTGGTGTTTTTCAGCTGAATAATTTCTCAAATACCTCTTTGAAGCCAAGTATTACAGAGGAGTCATCCTTTCCACACTGCACGGAAGCTGCCTCTCCTGTCAGCCAGCTCACATGCAGGAACGGGAGACGAGATGGGGCACTGCAGAGGGATAAACAGCAGAATGGGTGTTTCTGGTTCCCTGGGATGGGCAGGAGAGTCTGCTGCCAGCGCAGGCCACGGCTTTAACAGCCCCAGGTTTCCCATGCTTTTTTCCCAGCTCAGGAGTATTCATAAAACCCCCTGTCTGGAGTAGCCTGCTGAGAGGAGAACAGTTTCTCAGTTTCATGTGAGAAATGAAGAGGGACTCGCATCCCCTTGCTGTAATAGTGTAAGGGTATTGTCTTACCTTATTGAAGTAGAGATTTTGGACTGGGTTCTTAGAGGTCATTGAATCACTTTAATGAACCATTATTTTACTTTAGTTCAATGATAATTTTGATGTTTTGAGTGAAGCTAGGAATTCACTACACATGCATAAAGCAGACATAAAGGTATGTTATATCAGTAATTGGGGACTTCCCTCCCTCTGAGAGGCAGGGCTGGCCACCAGTGCCTTCTCCAGCAGCCCCCCAAAGGAGCAGCCCAGTCTGCCCTGCACTTGCTGCATGGCAGAGCCATGAACAACTTGCTTGGTACAATGAAGGGCTGTTGCTACGTGGAGCTTAATCCTTGCTCTCCCTGCTACTTTTCCACTCTTCCTGAGTACAAAACCCTGGTACAAAACCCAGGTGCAAAACCCACGTGTTTTCTTTTCAAGGGGTCTGCCTGAAAAACAGGACCCGACAAAGCCAAGTCTACAGAAGAGTAATTATTAATTATTAAAATTAATTATTAAAATCTAGCTCTCATGAAAACAGTAGCTTATATTGTGTAAGCAGAAAAAAAGAGAAGATAAGTTAGTGCTTTTTTCCAAGCACGCGTGGTTGTCCCAGTTCCCCCAGCCACTTTTTCTAAGAATGCCTGGCCATTCACAGTGTAAGTGATGCTGAGTTTTTAATGCTGTAAAATACTATAGCAACTCTGTTTTATTTAAATACAATTCACAAAGGGAGATATGTTTATGCTGAAGATGTGCTAATTGCATAATTTTGTCCTTTTATTAAACAATGTGTTCATGCTGTGTAACAGTCTAGTCAGAGTGCAGAGGAAAGATTTATATTATGTTAAAGGCCTGAACATTTGACCTCGTAAATGAATTGCCAAAGACAGCTAAGTACAATGCAGTAACAGGCTCTAATTAGGAAGCTGAAAGAGCTGTATGTAGTTCTGGTATCCTGATGTGGAAACTCTCCAGACATTTTCAAGATCCTTGGGCAACAGTGTTTTGCAGCAGTGAAAGGAGTTGTGATGTCTATTCAAAAAGTTGCTAGCAAGGAACTGAAAGAAGGGAAACCTGGGAAGCACTCACAGGACTGACAATGTGGTAGAAACTGTAATTCTGAGGCAGAGATATACAAAACCTTGTATTTTATTTAGTACTGTTATTAACTTGCAAGAAGAACAGAACGTGAATCAGCAGACTTTAGCATTTTCTGACTGTAGGTACTTAGGATATTCTTGAAGCCCTGAAAACTGCAGTGAAACCAGGCAGATGTTAGCCTTCTGTCTATGGAAGGGAGAGCTATGAGCAGCAAGAGCTATACCTGTGCTGGTCCCTGTGGGCACACTGTATGCATGTGTGCATTACAGAACAGTGTCTGTGATCTTATCCTTGTTAAGAAATGGATCAAAAAGCAGTTGAGGTCGGAGAAATCTCCAGCTGGGCTATAGGCAGATTAAACCTGAGTCCTGATAGTTTTCATCTCCCATGAGGCCAGTGGTACAATAGTTGGTCTTGAAATATGCTGGAATGAGCAAAAGCTTTGAAGAATTTTGTGTTTCCCCTTATTTATTAAGGATAGTTATGTTTGTTTCAGAAATGTGTGTCTAAGTCTCTCTTACAGTCATAAAAGAAAAAGAACAAAACATTGTTCTTTGGGCTGATAGGGAATTTAAGCCCATTTAAAGGTGGGCATGTAAAACACATTTAATGGAGTGGAAAATGCTGGAACACTTTCAAAAAACCAACCAAATCATTAAACAAAAATAACTGTTATATGTACTTTTCCATAGTTCTTATGTTCTGTCTGTAAGAAAGAGGAAGAAGAAACCACCTTATGTAACTAAGAGGCATCTGCATAGCAAAGGCAAAAAACCTGCCTGCTTCAGGATTCTTGTGAGGCTTGAGCATCGTTTGGGGCGAGGTTTATAAACTGAATGTGCTAGAGCATGAGTACTAAATTCCTCCTGAATAAGTGACCAGCCATCATGAGCTGTCAGTCTTGTGGAACACCACAATAGAAACCAGGAGGGTCTTGCAGATCCAAGCAGCAGCCAGGATGTGTGCAGGACAGTGTGACAGAGGCAGGCTGACACTGTGCACAGAGCAGGGGAGAGCACCCGTAAAGTCCTGTCCTTCCTGCAGCCTGTGGAGAGTTAGGTACCACTTTGCTGGGTGTGTTTGCACCTTGTTTTTGCTAACCAAAATTACATTCAGCAAAAGTGCACAGGTCAGAGTTGCAAAGTTTTCTCAAGACTTTATATTATAAACAGGGTTCTTCTAGGGAGGACTCTGTTTTATCCTACATCTATAATGTAGATTGTAGCAAGTTATAAAAACACATACACACTCTATCTGTGACATTTATCTGTAACTTATGCTATTGTTCAGATTGCTGATAAGGGTGTTAAGGCGCACAGCCAATGATGGGTAAGGAAGGTCCCACAGAATTGCACCCACTCAGCAGTGATTTCCCTGCACTGATGTACTGAGAGACTTCAGCCAGACAGTTCTCATGCTAATGCATAAGTTGATTCCACATTCGTCTTATTTTTAATTATTTTGTGTTTTAGTTGTAAAAGTCCTCTAAAGCCTTTCACTTTCTAAGCTTGTAATATTGGTCATAAAATGTTTGACAAGAAGTCATTTTTATAAAGCCTTGCTCATTAACATTTATTATGTCCTTTCATTTTTTATTATTTGGATTCTACTTTAACAGCTGCAATAGTTTGGCTTATAGTGGTGTGTTCATCTGGCAAGTTTATAATTAGCTACTTCTTGCCATTACATGCTTTAAATTTTTGTTAAACTGCCTTTCTTCCTGTTTCGGGAAAACCCCTTAAGCACTTTTAAAGACTAATGAAAATAAATGTTAATTGTTCTGGGGGCACTTTGGCCTCTTCTCTGGGACACCTGGATGGATGCAGGCTATCCAAATCTGCTGCACTGTGCATGCCCAACTTCACTGCTACCTTTTTAGCACCCTCCTGCAGTGACATTGAAATAGAAAGCCCCAAACTATTTTGCAATCCTTTGAATTGACATCTGAGTTTTTGCTAGTATAGAAAATGCACGTATTAAGTATTTTTGCATTCACCACATTATTTTCCAATTTCCCCTTGTATTTTTGTATGTTCTTCAATTTATTGCCATGTAATGCTCATTCCTTCACTGAGATACGGTGGTTCTCATGTAGGTTTAAAAAAAGAGTTCAGCTGTGCTCTCAGGAGTTGTTTGTTTATAGGTTGTGCTGAGTGGCTCATATAGGAGAGGAGGAAGTTGTAAGCATGGCCATGTCTCCTTGTCCTGCTCAGCAGCAACACCAAACTTCTTCGAGCCCAGGTGCCTGCAGAAAGGGTCCGGAGACGAAGCTGGGCCATCTGGAGAGGTAGGTACCTTCTTGTTGACATTTGCGGTGAGAGGGACTTCACAGTTTCTCATCATCTAGAACCCACAGGCAAAGATGCTGTGTCAATTGAAAAAAGTAAAACTCTGGCACTACAGAAGATTGTTACATTCAGTAGTGAAAGAAATTACCCTGTAGAGATCCTTTTCCTCGCTGTTTGCTGGAGAGCTGGCCAAATTGGCTCCTACAGGCACTTGAGCTTGTGAAGCTGTATGATATAACTAGGCATGCAGTAAGTCCACAGTCTTTATCTGTAATAGCTTTATGAAACCTGCTTCCAGTGCTTTTCTCCCATGTGAATGGTCTGATTTCCCATAATGTGCAAGCTCATCTTGAAACCTTTCTTTTGGTGTGATAATAACAGGACAACCACTTCCAAAAATGTGGTGGGAAGTTGGTCTCCTTGTTTCTGTCAGTCTAGGAATACATTAGCTGGGGAGCTTGGAAGTTATTGTGGAGGAAGGACCCCCATGCTCTGCCCACCCCATGCATACACCCTGCAGGTCTGACTTTCTCAGGAATACAGGGCTTGTTTTCCACAGTCATATGGTGGGAAGTTTTTACAGCCTGTCAAATTTAGATAGCATGTTACTGGAGAGGTTCTGATAATCGTCTGGGGGAATCTGTTCTTTCTTAGCATTTAGGAGAGTGCCAATGCAACATTATCATGAAGCCTTGTCTACAATGTAATTTAGGACAGATATGTCTGCAGGAACTGTGCACAAGCTACTGAGGTGCTGCTAAGAGTTTACACTCAGTGGGGCAGAGCTCAGTCTTGGCCAGTGGCCTGAGTACTTATCCAGGATCTCTGGTGGATTTGCAGCTCTTGATATAAAGACAGTGTTTCTTTGGCTATGCTTCTGATATACTTGGTGTTTTCTTTCTAACATTAGGCATCTCCACACCAGCTGGTGTGTGAGCTATGGATGCTGCCTTGCAGATAAAATGTAGAGCTTATTTGCACAAAAAAATCACAGAGGGCAATCTATCTCCAAAACTATGTGTTTAAATTAGGCAAATTTATTGAGGAAAAATCTGTCTGCTTCTATTACGCATGAAGATATAGGTACAAACTCCTGTCTCAAGAAATCCTTATGCCACACATAGGAAGCAGAGAGGAAATAGGAAAAAAACTATCACTGTAGGCATCCCATTTCTTTCCTAAGCATCTGCTATCAGGAAATCTCAGAGACAGGATACTGAGCTAGATGGATATCAGCCTGACCCAGCAGGGCTCATTCTAATGCTCTATTTATTTATCTAAAAAGGAGGGGAGGGGGGAGTTATTAGCTCATTTTTACTTTGAATATGTTCCTTTGATTTTGAATGAGGGATAACTTTACCTAACATTACCATGGATCTTGTTGAGAAGATGAAGGAAGTTTCTGAATTAACATGCTTCATCACTCCACTTAAAAGGCCCAGGAGGCAAACACTGTATCCTCTAGCTCTTGAACAGCACTGGCAAAACTATTTTCCAAACTTTGTTGCTGTTTTGTCTTAGTTGTTAGAGAGAGACCAGTGCAAGAGGCTGACAATCATAGAGAAAGCTAGTCTATGGGTCTGACAGCTTATGGTTGATCTGACACTTTACAGATGCACTGTGTGACAGCTGCAATGAATCAGATTAGCAGGACTTTCTGCTCCCTGAAGCTTATTTATTCCTGCTTTTCTCAAAAATGGGGGTAGGGAAGTGTAAAGCCTATCAATGAGATAGAAGAGAGGTTCTGAAGCCAGACAAACCAAAACATTTTGAGATTGTGCTAATGCTATGAAGATGAAAGGAATCCCCAAATAAAAAGGAGTCAGAGACATATTTAGCAGAGCCTCATTCCTAAACAGCCAATTGGATGTGTGCAGGAAGGTCTCCACACATGTCTCAGAAGTTGTTTTCCCTTATAAAGTAATGGCTTGTAATGTTATGAGTAAAGAGGTTACTTTATTCCCAGTTTTCTGTAGCAGCTGGGACAAGACGGCAGCTTCTGTCCTCCTTTACCAAAAAAGTATGGTATCTACAAAGTGACATGGGGCCTCTGAGCTGGTGTTCTTCAGGTCAGCTGTAGCCCATTTCCTAGGCATGGTGGCTATACAGCTTCTGCTGCTGTAGAGTCTCAAGCACATTTTCTGTCCATACAACAATCTGCACAAGTTACTGAAAACCAAAGAACTTGACTTAAGGAACATGTAGCTAAGAGTTTCCACTGATATCTTGAAGATGATTGAAGTCAATAGGGAAGCTGCCAATGTGACTGAGAGCTTTGATAGTACTATAAAGAAAGCAGGGGAAAAGGAAGAGGCAAGATTACTTTTTCTACATATTTTCCTATCTCTGCTCATATTCCGGACATGCTCCTGTGATGGAGACTGCAAAATAGTTTAGCATAGACAAACAGAGAAGTTCTCAGAGGAAGCCAAGTAAAAAACATAGGTATTGGCTATGGATACAATGAAAGAACTAGAACCACCAGGTATAGACACACTGCACAAATTATTCTGTGGTGGTTTCTGTACAAATGAGTAGGGTAAGTACTGAAAGATAAGCATCAGAAAGTTGTGATGAAAGTGGCCTCCAGAGGGGAAGATTTTAGGAATGGTGTTATATTCTTTTTCTTGAAAAAAAAAATATAAAATAGATATTTGGGCTAGGCTGGTACACGTCCATAGAAATTCAGAGGTATGATCCCCAGCATTTAGGCTTGGTTCTCAGACTCCTTCTGTTCAGTTCTCTTTAGGTTCTTTCTCCCATCTCATGCCAAGTACATTCTCCCCTTCCCCCCCACACCTTTGGCAATGACCTATGTGGCTGAGAAGAAAGATATAAACTACTATTGTAATTTTTTCCCCATGCACTTTTATCTGTAGTAATATAACTCGAGCATGGAATCACTAAGAAAAGAAATACCTATATTCTATAATGTCCCTTGAGCAGGACTGACCTAATTTCCTTGCATAGTTCACCTGCTTGCCTTCCTTCCTTCCTGCCCTGGGACCTTCCATAACGTAACACCCCAGAGACAAGCTGCCTGCCAAGCGCTGGCTCTCCATTGTGTGCTGGAGGCATGGTTGTGCAGTGCCTCTACATTTTTGCTGTGCTGTTCCTGTGTATCCGACACTGTTGCTCAGTCAGTCTCTGCGCTTTCTTCTCCCTTCCAGTCTTCATAGCCCTGTCTCTAGCAAATATCTTTCATATGGTAGGTTCCTCGAAACAACTGGTGTTTCCTCTTTATTGCCATATCAACAACTGCCTGCTCAGAATGAGACACTGTGTCAGCTGTATCTTTTTCATGAGCACCCTGAAAGCTGGGATTTCCATATCTTCGGTGCCCATGACGGGTTAGGTTATGTGTGATCCCCACCCAAATAAACATTTCTCATAGCAGCCAAGAAGTTGCTGCTGCCACCACCATTGCCACCACTGGTAATGTTGGTACACACTGAGCTAAGTTCAAAGGAACTGTGATGAAGCTTAACAGAGATACAAAAGTGTCTGTGGTGTCCATGTGGCCACTGCCTCCTATAATATGCACGGAGGACTCCTGTAAAAAACTGTTGCCGTATTTCTAGCTATGCTGAGGTGCAGTGTGAATGGTGTATCAGTTATACTGAAGGATTGTTTACTTGGTTCTGCAATCTCTTATGTGTTTTATCCACTAGAGCATCATCACCAGTAAGCTTTTTTGGGAGCTTTGGGACCTTCTCATTAAGGTGAAGAGTTTGGATTCTTTTGGATCTTTATCCCAGTCTTAGAATTTCCAATGAGAAGTAGCAGATGATGTTTCTGAAAACCTTGGATTTTGTTTTCTCCAATCTAGAAGGTAATTGATGTTTGTATCAAAATCAGACATGATACTGCTGTAAGGATTCTGCTGCATGAAATTCTCCTTTCCCTTGACCTGAGTTCCCTGATCTAATACTGTATGTTCTATGCAAGGTACGTAATTTTTCTCTGCTGTGTTTTTGAGTGTTGTTGGAAAACAAATAATTTGGTTTTGGCTTCCTTTGAGTGTCAATTGGAGTTAAAAAAAATAAAAAAAGATCTGTTTATCTCCTCTGTTGTAGGTTGCTTACCTCGGTGAGTTTTTTTTTTCCTTTTTTTAAAAAAAAAAAATCTTTTGCCCCAATGCTAGAAGTGAAATGATAAATATCTTTTGCATGGTTCATGTTCCAAAACTTGCTAGCTTCTGTTTCTGACCCTCAAAGGCAGTTACATTCCTTAATAGTTCATTTCCTTAAAAGTTAAATTCCTTTTGGTCTTCAGTCCTTATTTCTGCCTATCTTCTATCTCTACTAGTGGCGTAATCCTTGTAATCTCTACATCAGAAAAACTCCCATTGCAGTTGTATGGGAGACTTTCTGGCATGAAGACTACTCAGTTAGGCAGCAAACACTCAGTAAACAAACACACGATGTTCCCCCCATTGTAACAAGACTCACAAAGCAAGGATCTCACTTGGATTCCCGCATCATTCTTGGCTTGTGTGCTTAGAGCAGTTTTGAATTTGCAATGGTTTAGTATTGGAATTTAGAGATGCTGATTTCTGGTGTTCAGTACAACCTTAATGAACAAGTATTGTTGATTATGAAAGTGCTGCTTTGCTAGAATCAGCCTGTCCAGAGAACAGCTGGCTACAGCTGTAAAAATCCAGTCCCGTGCTGAAAATAACTTCTACAGTGAGAACCCTTGTTTTACTTGCTAAAAATATGTTCAATGGAAAAGCTAGATGGGGGTTATAAAATTTAACAACTTTATTATGAGCAATATGAGATGAGTTTATGACAGTCCAGTGTGGCCATCAGTGGAGTAGCACTGGGTGAAGTTGGCCCACAGGTCCTAGGGTTTTGAAAATAAGCTGACAGAGAAACAGAATTAATTCTAATCCATTGCAATCCAGAGGGGATCATAACGATCTTTTAATAGAAAGTTTTCACAATCTTCAAAGACTTCACAGTGAACCCTATATAACCGCAGCTTTTTCACTACCTTTAAGTTTATGGGCAGTATTTAACATACAAGCAAAACACACAGCATTTAAAGAGACTTTGTGGTGGAATTCAGCAGCTGTTTAGCTTGCCAGAAATATTTTCATTGTTTTTGTCCAAATCTTTAATGAAAACAAAGTGTTTCTTTAAAAATGTCTTCCCTATTATAAATGATGGCTCTTCTAATTTCTCGTTCTGCTTCTTGAATGTTCCTGTGGAGGCCTGGACCTCTCCTGTTTGAACACGTCCTCCCTGCCAGGGGATGTCTATTGCGGGCACACTCCATCTGTCTTTATTTTAGCAACTCTCCTGAAGTTTTAAAGTGTTTATCTTACACAGCTGAAAGTCTCCTCCTGTTTCATGAGCTCTACACTGGAATGCAGTGGAAGAGACCCAGGGCCTGTGGCCACCCAGATTAGAGGTTTTTGTCTTAAGGTCCCTATATGGTTTTGTTAGAGACTTCAGCTCTGTCTCTGTCTGTCTCTGCTCCTTGTTTGGAAGGCTAGTGGGAGGAGAAGAGCTGAAGGGGCTATATAACCTCAGAGCTTTCAGATACAGAGTGCACCATCCCAGAGCAGCTATCCCAAGCCAAGCACTGTCAGGGTAAGTCACTGAACCAATAGCGTGATTTACAGATTGCTGAAGGACTTCAATTAAATAACGTCAAATGGAAGCTATTCAGGAGATGTGCTGCTATGCAGTAGTTTGCCTAAGCAATCTTTCTTACTTATTAGAATTGAATTGATAAAATGCTTGTAATATTTATACTGAGTTGTCTTTGGTTTATAGCACTTCTGAAAGGGAAATAAAAGATCTACCTGATGATTTTGCTGATTCCACCAGTACTCCAGTGGTAGCATAAGGACAAAGTCTGTGTAATGCTATGGCTGGAATTACTGCTGTATTAATATTTAAATGAACCCACGTGACCCTGTGGTGTCAGTTTTGTACAGAACAGAGCTCCTGAAGGGGTGAATTTGCCCACTGTGTAGTAGGGTTTCTCAGCAGTTTTGCTTCAGTGCCGCTAACCCAGTGTAAGGTAACATGTTTGGGGGAATGTATAAGAAGAGCTGGAAGTATGCAAAATAGCAGTGTCTAATAGGCTACAGTGAGGATGTGTGGGGTGTGTGTATTTGTTCTTGTCTCTATGTCTATGAAACTACTGTTCTGTAAAATGCCAAACATTTCATTAAGGAACAGGCTACACACAATATTCCTTGTGGGGCTGGAGTTCTCTTAGCTTGTTGTGGAGATTGGTGGGGTGTTTGGTTATCTTAGGTATAAAGCACACAGAAGAGGCTGGATACCATATTAATTACTTGGGAGAAAAATTTCTTTTCTTTCACAGTGCTGAGTGAAATTTGCTGCTGTAAAATATTAATACTGCATGCCACAGCAGTCCTGAGTTGTAACTCACTGGCTGGCAGCAGAGTGCCCTGTCTGAAATAATTTAGCTTTGATTTTTCAACTTTTAGTGCTTTACTACTAAATATGGTTTTCATTTAGAGTCCATTAAGCTCAGAAATGTAGCCTTTCCTGCCCCCTTCTTTCCCCTCCCCCAAGTGATTTTTGGCATTGAATTAGCTGCATGGAGTTTGAGCAAGCCCCTGACCTCAAAGTCTGTTCCAAAAACAGACAGTTGAAAAGCCTATTTCCTAATTAGGAAATGGTTTGTCCAAACCAGTCTGTTCATTCATGTTAGGTAATGATTGTACTCCATTCAGTAACTGTTTGAATATAAAGAGCCTGTTTTCCCAGGAGTTTAATAAATACAAAAAATGCAATCTACTTTCCTTTCCCAATAATAATGATAAAATATCTGGAGTACATCAAGTTAGGAATTCCCTATCCTTGTCTTCTCCTGGGATCTATGCCTATGTATTCTGCAGGAGCAGGGCTGACGCCATGTCTCGTGGCTGCCTGTCTGGGAAGGGACAGAGGATTTCAAATGAAGGATTTGGGAGAACTGTCTCTGCTTGTTCCATCCCACGTAGAGGCTATGAAAATTGTGGTCTCCCTTGCTCCTCAGCCATGGCTTTTGCTGACCCTATTCCCACTTCGTCCTGCACTTCCAGTATTCCCTTGGTAGAAGGTTTCAGAGACTGCATGTGGAGCCATCTGGTCTGTGGATGACAGCTGTCTCCTTTAGCTGTTAGCACACTGCAAGTTGTTTAGCTCTGTGTGGAAGCCCAGGCTTAGAGCTAGCCAAGTGATTCCCTACCACACTATAAATTGTGAGCAAATAGTTCTTCTTGAGTCCTGCTATTCAGTGCTTGTTTCTGTAATTGACTTTAATACAAAGCCTTCAAAGCATTTTTATTACCCATATTATCTTCCTGTTGCCAGAGGAGGAAAACAGTTTCTTTTTACTGAGACAAGGGGCCAACAGAAATTACTCTGCCACTCTACAAATGTAGTTTATTAGCCACTTTGAAATGATGATAGACCATATGCTATGTGCTGTTTTTAAAACACACACTGCCCCTGACTTTGTTGTAAAGGCAGGTTATTCTGAGCTTGCTTTTTTTTTTGCTTTTTCCTTTTTAATTGGGGACATTTCTTCTTTTAAAAAAGTTTAAATGTAAACTTCATTGGCCATCTTCACCCAGTGGGCTAATATCTGCATCAGGAAAACACCACTGGTACGTGTCTAACATTTATTGTGGTTAGTCTTTGGGCAGTCCTAGACTGGAGTGTTCTTACCTTTAACAGCTCCCCACATGTGTCAGGATTTTGTCAGGGAGATAGAAAAAGCGGGGGAAGTCGTGCTGAATCCAATGCAAAGGGATCTTTGTTTTTGCAGCTGTCAGTCCAATGTTCTCTTTTATCTCCCACCCACCCCCAGCCATGGATTTCTGTGACCAAATTTAGATAAACATTTGCTGCTCCCTGATGTGTCTGCCCATGCTGCAGGACTAGAAGTCTCCTCTGGTATCCCCTCAATAATCTCTAGTACATACAGCCCTCCAGCAGACATGCTTTCAAAAGAAAGTCTGTTCCCTTCTATGGCCCCACAGGCCTTGTGAGTGCCAAACCGTTGCCATACCTCTCTTTGCTGATCTTGGTTCCTTTCATACAGCTGTCTCTGTCTTCAAAGGTGGGTCTGCTACCTGAGGATGTGGGGTTTTTTTAAATATTCTTTCCTGCTGTTTTCACAGGACTGTTTTCTGTCTGGAGGGCCTGAGGACATTGACGTAGAAGATGTGTGAGGAAGAGGACAGCACTGCCCTTGTTTGTGACAATGGGTCAGGGCTCTGTAAAGCTGGCTTCGCTGGTGACGATGCTCCAAGAGCAGTTTTCCCTTCCATTGTGGGTCGTCCCAGGCACCAGGTGATGAACTGTTTGGTTTTTCCATATTGGCTTTGTAGAAGGCTTTAGTACCCCATCCTCAGCTCTCCACTGCAGAGCTACTTTTGCCTGTGCCTGGGACTAGCCCAGCCAGGGGTGATCTGTATAACACAGTATTTCCAGAAAAAATTAGTCCAGCAGTGCACTTACCTAAGTCAAAGCAGGTCTTTTGCCTTGCGGGAGGAGTCATTCTAAAATTTTTCACTCCCTTATATGTCCTCTTCTCCCTGCCCCTTAATTTCAGATTAACCAGAGAACTTGATGAGTAAAGCTACTTTAAAAAAAAAATAAAAGCCCAACGCAGAAGCATTTGGAAATTTTGACTGCCCTAAAAGCTGATGATAGGTGATGTGTGGAAAAATAAGGAGGAAAGAGAAGTTTTCGTTCAGCTTCCTAGTAACCTTCCTGACTTTATTAATTTAGCTGTATCACAAATGGGCACCTGTCTAGGGTTGGGTTTCTTTAGGTTCAAGGTTTGCATTTGAGTATATGATGCATTCCAGTAAATTTTAATAGTTTGCAAAATACCTATATTATCTGAGCTGTTAAAAATAGAGTTTCTGAATCAGATCGTTATTAGCATAAACTAGAGCAGCTTGGCTGGGCCATGACAAACTAATCCTCCTAATTATTAGATCCACCTAATTGCTTTTATGCTATCTAAAGACCTAGTGAAATGGGAAGATGTAAACTGGTTGTAAGATGTGGCACTTTATATACTCAGCAAATAGATTTTAAGCTCTTAAGGGCAGAAGAAATGTGTGCCTAATTGAGACCTCTGGGCGTTAACATAATTAAAACTAAATACTCAAATGCCAGCTTCTGTAGATAGTGTGGATGGCATTAATTGCTCAAAAGCAAGTCATAGAGTCACAGTGGAAACATACAACAGATTTCTAGAATCTTTCTTTCCTGATCACATAACATGAATAGCATTAGTGCCCTGAAGGAAGGATCATCCCATCATAAATTGCAAATCCAACTTGCCTGTTTCTAAGGCAGGGCAGTTTGAGATGCCAGGATTTGGAGTGTGTAATGGCTAAGTTCTGACAAGAGTATTATGCACTCAAAGCATCCTACTATATAGCCTTTTTTTCCAGAATTTCTAACTTTAACATAGAGATTACTGTGTATCCAGAGTAGTTTCCCGCTTCTGGTCCATGGACCATTTCTACAGGATCCATGAAAATACCTAAAGAGAAGCCTGTAGCAGTAGAATTGAATTGTCTGTCTCTAATAGCATTATTAGAGTGTTCAAAAAGAAGATTAAAAAATGTTGAAATTTAAGTTCTGGGAAATGTAAAGTGTGTATTGCTCCGTCTTGACCCTTAAATGGCACAACATCACTTTCAGCTTTTACTCTACTTTATTAAAGTTTAGCAGTCAGTTAATCCCTAAATAATAACAAACACTAAAACAACCCTATTTTTCCCACTTTATCTTGATGAATTTAGCATTGCACTTGTGCTGCTTACTTAAACTGTAGTGGAAACATAAACTCCAGAGGTTTAAATAAACTAAACATTTAATTTTGAAATGAAAGAGCAATGAGTAATTTACATTTATTAGTATTTGTAATCTATTTTGTAACTAGTAACACTGGCAACTGGATTTATTTCACAGCTATTGTTCTAACTACTTTGTGATACCTCTCCTTGACAGACTAACTTCCTTTGTGTTATTTTATAGGGTGTGATGGTTGGTATGGGTCAAAAAGACAGCTACGTAGGTGACGAGGCTCAAAGCAAGAGAGGAATCCTGACCTTGAAATACCCCATAGAACACGGCATCATCACAAACTGGGATGACATGGAGAAGGTATTTCAGCTTTGAAAAGTTGATGTGTATCACTGGTAAACAGAAACACTTGAACCAAATGTTTACAGAATACCCACTAAATTTTAAATGAAAGTGTCATGCTGTCAGGTATGGTTTAACAATAAGGTTGTTAACAAAAAAGTTTAACGTGCATCTAAAGCTGGAGTATCACTAGAACTACATCAAAATAATTATTGGGAGTTCTTTTACTCCAGTATGATCTATACATATTTGCTAATTACTGGAAAGGGAAGGAAGAAAGGAAAAAAAAAAAAGGAAAGGGAAGGAAGAAAGGAAAAAAAAAAAAAGGAAAGGAAAGGAATGTTCTCGATTTGCTAGTCAGGAAATGTAATTTAAGAAGGTACCTGTTTCTTCAAAAATGCAAAGCATGCATGTAATTTTGATGTGAAGGGCACTGTTTAAACATATAATTTTTAATGCTTGAAAGATTAGCAATATTGCAGAGCCAGTGTTCAGATGAAAGACTTCCAGAACCATGTTTACAGTCATAGTCTGTATGGTTGATATAATCTCTAAGATTGTGTTTCTGTTTAATGTTGTGCTGTGGAAATAGAGCTAATTGGAACAGTTGAGACATCACAACATACTGCAAGTGTGTGGAGCCACACAGGACTGCATAGCATTGTATGTTTCACTTGGAAAGACAGCAAAACCTTTCAGATGCTGAACATATCAACCTGCCTCTAATCACCACCAGCTTGGAAACAAACTTAGAAAAAACTTTTTGGCCTTTAGAAAGTCTCTGGTGGTTTTACTTCTTGGTGTATCGCCCTCCTCATTGCCATCCACTTGGCTTCAGATTTTTATAGCTGGTAGGAATGAGCCCTAAGGAGGCCATAAACACATGTTGACTTTCAGCCTCACAAACCATTTGCTGTCATTTATGAATTCTTGGGCTGGCCTCTGCAAACCAAAAGATGAAACCGTCTTCAAGAGACCCACTATCTATTGAACTCTACTGTGCAGGTCAGCATATGTTCTAGAGTTCTTCTGGAACTGTTTGCCTTTCAATCATCATTGAAATAGTACTGCTGGAACCAATTGTCCAGCTTTGTTTCTTCTACTGTAAGAATAACATTTATTTTCATTAACTTATGTGTCCTTAAAAGAAGTCATATTACTAGCAGTAAAACCTGAGGATAGTGTTTTTCTTTCTACAATTACTTTATGAAGGCAGTAAGAACAACTGCATGAAAAACATTCCTTTGGTTTCTCCCGTTGTTCTTAGATCTGGCATCACTCTTTCTACAATGAGCTCCGTGTTGCACCTGAAGAACATCCAACACTGCTGACTGAAGCACCACTGAATCCCAAAGCCAATCGAGAGAAAATGACCCAGGTAAGCTCCCACTGAAGTTGTGGAATAATTCCAACTTTGTGACTTCAACAGGGTGTGAACATCATCATCTCTATTAGTCATGCCAGCTTGACTGTCCAGTAGTTGATCTCTCTTTGTTATGGAAGATGGAAAGTGCACAGTGACCACCTGTCATATTTGCATATTATTACATTTACTTTAGAAAGTCAGTGTATCAGTTTTGAATGTGAGAACTTCAGTCTGTCCAAATTAATGTCATAATGGTTTTTTTATGCCCAGGCTTATTACAATATTATCTTTAATATGTGCATTTATCTATATTCATACGTTATAGATATAGGCTAGATATAGATATTTTTTATTTAGATTTTGTATTTTCCTTCCTTGTTAATACTAACCATCAAAAAATACGAAAATCTTATCTTCTCCCTCTCTTTCAGTATATTGTTTCAACTGAGCTAAACCCCCTACTGTTAAGGCAATAATTTTAATTACATTTCAGATTATGTTCGAGACTTTCAATGTACCAGCCATGTATGTAGCTATTCAAGCCGTTCTGTCCCTCTATGCTTCTGGACGTACCACAGGTAGGCCTCTAGGGAAGGTGGCACAGGCATGTGAAACATTTCAGTGTGTTGGTGTGCACCTGAGAACGAATTGTGTGTTATCCTCTCGAAGGGATTGTGCTTGATTCTGGGGATGGCGTCACCCACAATGTGCCAATTTATGAAGGCTACGCTTTGCCGCATGCCATCATGCGTCTGGACCTGGCTGGCCGTGACCTTACAGACTACCTCATGAAAATCCTGACGGAACGTGGCTACTCCTTTGTGACCACTGGTAAGGACATGCTGCTGACTGAGGAGGAGAGTTCTTTAATTTGTGATGTTTCTAGTGGCCTTAGAAGGCCTAGCAGTTGTTCTGCAGTTGATTAGACTCCAGAAGGCTTCCAAGAGGAAAGTCCCCTGCAAGACAAGCAGAGGATTTGTTTTAAAAATGGGGGCAGGATGTGTGTAGGAAAGGTGTTGCTGAATGGAAGGGAACAACCTGTCAACATGTTTGGGTCCTTCCTGAATGCCATTCTAAAGATTAAATCCTCTTGACAGCGGAGCGTGAAATTGTCCGTGACATCAAGGAGAAGCTGTGTTACGTGGCCCTGGACTTTGAAAATGAGATGGCCACTGCTGCCTCTTCCTCCTCTCTGGAAAAAAGCTATGAGCTTCCTGATGGTCAGGTGATCACCATTGGGAATGAACGCTTCCGCTGCCCAGAGACCCTCTTCCAGCCATCTTTCATTGGTAGGTTGAATGACTGTTCTGCCTTGGCAAACTGCACAGAAATATCAAGCCTCTGTTTTCTTTTAATTACATCCCATTGCTAGCTCACTTAGATGTACACAGCAGTATGCTCCAGCACCCATTATAAAATAATCTTTTAGAACAGCACTGTTAACTGGAGGAACTTCATGCCACACAACAAGGCACAATGCTTTCCCAAAATAAACCTGGAATGTTTATTCCTGACTTCTGGCATTGGGCCCATGACATTTTGTAAGTTGTGTAGTTGGCTACTATGAGAAATGTGGCTGCAAAGCCACTTTTCTAAACAGTGTGAGGATTGTAGTTTGAATGTGCTTGCAGGGAGCACTACTTTTATTTTTCTAAAAGACTGCTCCAAATCCTGAATCCATGGTTCATCACGTTTGCAGAGCAAAACCAACACAATTCCGTGCTAATCAACAGCCATGAAGGTAGACTTGCCATGAGGTCATACAGAAATCCAGTGTCAGTTCTGCCAATCGGCAGAATTTCAGCTCAGAAATAAAGTAGTTGCATACTTAGAGGTATTAGGACATATTTTGACTGTTCTGTCTCTGAGCTGACTTAAATTAAAAAGAAGAAAAAAAAAGTAAAAAAGAAAACAAATGATTCCAAGACCGTATAAGGAATTCTTAGGACATTTGAGATAGCCTGCAAAAGCCTAGTGGAAACTTTACTATTCCACACCCTCAGCTTTCTTCTTAAGGACAAGTTCTGTGCATAAGAGGGAGAGGAGGACTGTACACCAAGGAACTCCTAAGCAAATAATTTAGGCAGCTGCAGAATGCCTTTCCAGATTTTCACAACTCTGAAGACTGATGTCTTCCAAAGAAACACTGAAGACTATGTTGTCAGTTCTCTGTTAACAATTTTACATCTCTGTATTGAGTTGCTTCCTCAGTGTTCCTCTGTACATTTCCCAGGCATGGAGTCTGCTGGCATTCATGAAACCACTTACAACAGCATCATGAAGTGTGACATAGACATCAGAAAGGATCTTTATGCCAACAATGTGCTGTCTGGAGGCACTACAATGTACCCGGGTATTGCAGACAGGATGCAGAAGGAAATAACTGCTCTGGCTCCCAGCACTATGAAGATCAAGGTATGGTGCAATCATTTGTAGACTGTTTGAGTTGGCGTGTGCGAAGTCCTCAAGAATCTAGTGAAACATAGCAACATTTTACAGATTAAGTGCTCTGTACATATTTTGAATCATGTCTGTACCTTTTCACAAATAATCACCACCTGGTAACATTGTTGCTGGCAGAGAAAAGCCTCTCCTCTCATTTCCTTGTCCATGGTGAATTCTGCCAACTAACCTAACATGGTCAAAGGAGAATAGCATGGACCCAGCAGCATAAATTTTCCTCTGGGGCTATGCATTAACTTCTTCGGCCCTTTTTGGCAGATGGAGACAGGAGAAAGGAAATGCCGATTTTGTCTTTGGCCCACAAGTTCAGAAAAGTAAGAGCCTCTGATAAGCAAATCTTCCTTCTGCTGCTTCAAATCTTCCATTCCTCACTTTGCAAACATTTTATCAGCTATACCAGTAAGAGTGCTCTATAAGTGACTCATTTTTCCAAGCCCTCCTGGACTATCATTGTATGTTCCCAGAGCAATTATCTCTCCTTTTCTCCTGTGCAGTCATGAATACACAAAAGCACTGCTCTTACTGGGCAGACTGACTCAGTAGAGAAATTGAGGATTTAGGCTCAGACTTAAATAACAGCTTTTTACCTTCGCAGCAATGGCTAACTGCAATGCCAGGGATGACTCTAGCACATAAGTACAGTGCTATACAGTTACTGCTTTAATAGTTTTGTATAACAAATGTATTTTACAGTGGACAGTTTTATTTAATGCTTTTATTTCTTAAACAGATAATTGCTCCTCCTGAACGTAAGTACTCCGTCTGGATTGGAGGCTCTATTCTTGCCTCCCTGTCTACTTTTCAGCAGATGTGGATCAGCAAACAGGAATATGATGAAGCTGGTCCATCCATTGTTCACCGCAAGTGCTTTTAGATTGCTTTATGTCTTCTTAGTGTATCACTGTGAATGTATTCAGGAAAATACATTCTTATAACTTTATTCCATAAATCCTTCATCATAATGACTCTTATTAATTGGATACTATGTATTTTTTTGAATAAATTTTAAATTTGTTATTAAATTGCTGCTCCTGTTTAAAAAGAACCCAAACCATGCATTTGTGGAGGTACCTTTACAGCTGGTTTGAAGCTCCATCTGGTGACACGAATTTGTTACTACACTATACTGGGGTTAATAGAAAAAGTGGTACCTTTTGCTCAATGATAGCCATGCTAGAAAATGCTCAGCTATCAGTCTGCACGTTGTCAAAGTTTAGCCTCAGTAAACATTTTAGTCGGCAAACAGAACCAGTCTTGATTTCTCCAAAGTTCTGGGCAGTATCAAAGGCGCATAGCATCTGTTTGATATCAGGATGAGCACGTGTACTCTGCTTTGTATCTGCTCTATCCAGAAATATTATTTATCCACATTGCTGCTTCATTCACAGCTTTCATGCTGGAAAAGCTAATTTTTTACAGTGTGTGGCCCAGATGTACAATGCATACTACAAAATTCTGTGTTTTCTGTGTTTTCTTTAAAGAAATGAAACCTGGTCCTTTGGGAGCATATCTAAACACTGATATTAGATTGAACACGACTTTCCTATCATATACCCTCAGGATGAGTGCAGCTTATTATTTTTATGTTGTGATTTCTGACAAGGTCTAAAGGATAATTAAGCTGGCTTAATACACTTTCTTTTCAGAACTGTTTGGGTATTTTTTTGGGGGGTAATGTAATCGAAGTAGGTAAAATAATTTAGACAATTTTCTTTTTCTGTGATTTTTCTGATTTCCGTTATAGTCTTAAACACATCAAAACTGATATTCAACTAGAAGTATATGGATAGAAGCTGATTCCAGTAATACTGTCTTAAAAGTATATATATGAATAAAGAATTCACTGAGACAGACCTGGAAAAGGTCAGTTCTAAGGAACTTGCTGCAATCTGTATGCATTAGAGTTCAGGATAAAGGATGCTATTTATTTTTGTTACCTAGTTTTTTGTCTAAACTCAATAGTTTACCTCACTTGCCTGGTACTTGTTATCTTTCAAACTGTAAGCTCTTTGCAATAGCACCTGTTATTTACCCCTGGGTTTCAGATCTTGTCCAGCTTCTGACTGTTAGAACATATTCCAAACTTTTTTCTGTACTAACCTTGTTATTTAAAGTATAGGTTGACTAGGTTCTTGGAACAGGTAAATAAACTTTTGTAAGAGCAAATACCTTTGTCTGTTTCTTCCTTCTAACTCGATCTAGATCTTTTTATTTAACTCAAGACAGATCCAGGGAAACCCTTTTAGATTAAGAACTTGATTTCAAATATAAGTTCTGCTAAGGGTGGTTGAAGAAGACACATTTCTCCAAGGGATTCTGATGCATCTCTGCTATGCGAAGATGTGATGAAGGTCAGTTCTCAGGTAAAGGACATGTGTTTTCTGCTTAATAACTTCGCTGAAGCTTAAGCTGGAAAAGGATGGGAGGGTGGGGGGAAATCACCCAAAGTGACATATTTGCCTCTACTACATATAATGTAAATTCACTGAAGCAGTGAAGAGATACATACCTGGAAGTCAAAAAGCCAACTACTGTTAAAAATCTTTAATTCTCAGAAAATAATTACCGTCAACAAGTGACAAAAGAAACACTACATATTTCAACACAGTTCGTGTTGTTTGAAGTTCATTTTATTGTTGTGTTTTATAGGTGAGATTTGTTTACAGATTCAGGGGTAATGCCACTGAACTCCATCTTGACAGAGCAACAAAATAACTCCAAAACAGGCTAGAGCAATAAATATCAAACCATTCAATCTAAAATGTATAAATATAAAAGTCATTTCTGAAAATGTAGGAAAAACAGGAATCCATTTTTCTGTTTTGGCCATTTGTATAGTAACATCACTATCGTCCATCCATATCACCTCAGATCCAGCACAATTATCTTTATGTCTTTCCCGACCACATGGTTACATGGCTGCAGAAGAAGACAACACATTACTCGTAGAAATCAATTTCAGTTAAAGTAGCTCATGAGGGCTATTGTTTCCTTTTAATTTTCTGAGCCTGCTTAACACTATGCCTAGCTATCCAACTTTACTTGTACCTGTCGCTGTGCCTGTTCACAGGCATACCTGATGGTTACAGTTATAGACTGCTGAATAAAGCAAGGACTACAACACACAATCAGAAATACATTTCTAGAGAGGATATTGCTTAGGGCTTGACCTGTGAAACAGATTTTAGTTCTGTGCTATCCTTTATGTATCACAGCATGGGCTACCTGAAATGGAGGGGGAAGGTGTTGTGTGCTGCATTATAACAGGTGCATGGGGGACAGGAGCAAGGCAAGAGTGAACTCTATTCTCTTCCTGCAGTAGCTTTAGGTAACATCTGCCCACATGATGATTCTTAAAGAATTTAAGACTACACTGTGTCTTTAGACACAGCCATGAGTAAGTAACAGCTTGTTTTGGGTCTGTGGAATAGAGCTTTTACCAGAAACCAGACAGATGCAGATTAGGATTGTGCTACTCAGGTTTCATGAAGCTTCCTGAATTACCACTCCTGATATGTTTTTTCTGCAGCTCTGTGTTTTGGGGATTGTACTTGAAAGGATATTTGTGTTTGATATGTGATACCAGCAGTGTGTCTAATGATTATAACTGAGCTCATGTGGCCAGTAACAACTTCATTCATGAACTAGAAGTCTGTAAAAGATCACTGAAAAGACTCTCTCTTGAATAAAAATCTTAAAATTTTGTTAATATGGCTGCTCATTATCCCTAGAGTCAATGATAAAAGAACAAAATAACTTCTTCTTTTGAGGAATAGAACTGACATTTTGAGAGTCCTACAATAAAGTAGTAAATTCCAGTGTATTTCAGTATTAGTTCTCTGCATTCGATTATTTTATTTTGACCTATATGAGATGCTCTGTATTTGACATGAGCCCCACTTAAAAAACAACTTAATTATTCAAAGGTAAAGACTGTTGTCTTCTAGACAACAGTGACATTTCTAATAATTCTGACTGTACTGTACAGCCATACATATAGTCTACTATTAAAAGATATGGTAGTTACCAAGAAAGGCTTGTGAGAAGGGGAAAATTACAGGCAACGAAGGAAGTGGGGCTTAATCTACTCATAGCTGCACTTTTCAGCAGCTGGGATTTTGTGTTGGGACAGCAGAATTGGTGAGATTAACCGAATGTTTGTTTGAAAACTAAAGAGCTCGGGAACAACTCCCACTTGAAACTGGCTTCTGCTTCCTGAAAGCAGGCAAAAGTGGTGAATGATGGTAACTGTCCCTGGTTAGCCACCATTTGAATGGCAGTGTGTAACACTCATCTCACAGCCGCTATTGATTAAGGAAAGTCCTGATGTCTGCCTTGGTCAGCAAAGTAAGGGTAGTGTATTATCAAAATGGGGGATAAAATATAAAGAAACCTAATCTGAAACACAGATAATATCTGCTTGCAGTAGAACCACGGGCAAGAATTTGGATAGTCAAGAACATGTTTGATTATGAACTTACATTAAATAACCTAGGGTCCTTTGTATGTGGATGGAATCCCTTCTTTTTACAAGCAGAAACTTCTAGCATGCCAGCATTAGTAAGCCGGAAGATGCCAGTGCTGAAAAGCAAAAGATGAAACTACTGTTACATACTGTCCCCCCAATACGAGTCCAAGGTTTCACATACAAACTGCTTAGCTTAACAGAAGGACAACAAGATGGTACTCAGTAACCTCTGACACACAGGAGCTAAGGGTGGGTTGGATTCTTAAAAATATTTGAAATCAAGGGGAACTGTATTCCTGTAAAGAAAGAGTTGATGAGGGGAAGGGAAGAAAAACCACAGTACTAGTGCTATGCCCATTAAGCAACTTAGCCTACTAAGGGCTGAGGCTGGTTCATACAGGAACAGACATAAGATGGAAACCTAAGTGTTCTGGATTGCATTTCACTCACTGAATTCTAAAGGGGCAACTTCAAAGGGAACAGCCTTTAAGCTAACTGTGTAAATGACTAGTGAGAGTACACATCCTCCCCACTCTTTCAAGATAATCAAGTAATACAGAGCACTAGAAAATGCACTGCTGCATTGTATGTCCTAACACTTTGAGAATTGAATAAAAAGTTAGAAACCCCACCCTTCTGTAAGGAACATCAATACCTAATAACTACAAAACAGCACCTGATTAGTAAGTGCTACCAATAGGACTAACAGGCTAGAGAGACAAATAACAGGTTAGAGTTGGTTACAGGGTATCAGCAGAAACTATGAAAGAAGTTTGGAAGCCCAGAGATTTTAAAAGGTATGCAGTCACTGGGGTCTGGGTTACAAAGCCTAGTGCTTGTGCACTTGCCACTCAAGCTGTATTTACAGCTCTGCTGCCTGAATGGCCCGTAGAGGAAGTTAGACAAAAAGAGTGGGATTCATAGAAGTCATCTTACAGGGGCAGAAGGCCAGGAAGAAAGGCTGAAGAAATGCACAGTCTAAACAACAGAGTTAACCCTGGGCCTTGAGACTCTGAGCACACCAAAGCAGAATTACAAAATTGTTGAGGTTGGAAATAATCTCTGATGACTCTGTGCTCCAGCAGAATCACCTTGACCAGGTTGCCCAGGGCCATGTTCAGTCAGGTTTTGACTACCTCCAAGGAGGCAGACTTCACATCCTCTCTGGGCAACTTGTTCCACTATAAACCCTCACATTATTGTTACGCAGTTGCAGGTTTTTTCCAGATACTTATTGTTTGTATTTTATGAAATACAAAAATAAGACCTTATTTTTGAAGAAGTGATCTTTATCCCTCTACTCCCCAAACTGCAGTTTTCCTACCATCCTAGAGAAATACATCTAACCCTTCCACTTCCTTCATTAGACAGCATGAAGATAGGTCTGTGGTAGGTCTCCAGAACAACAGCTGAGGTCTTCTGAGGTCTCCAGAAGAACAGCTCCTGTCATTACTATTCAGTTGGAGCAGAGTATGAAAATAAATAAAATTTAAAACCTGGGGCTGGGTGGGAGGAGGAGAGAGAAGCCAGAAATAATACTGTGCATATAGACTGACTGGAATGTAATTATAAACAACTTAAAGAAAACAAACTCGCAATACAATATTCCTGCCCTTCATTTCAAACATGCTTTTTGCATTTGATCAAATTTTAAGATAAGGAGCAGGGAAAAACATCTAAATGTTACTTAGAAAAAATCAGAACTCACTCATTATGCTTTGGTGAACAAACAATTGCAATGGCCTCTGGCAACATTAGCTGATAAGAACAATGAGTATGAAGATCAACACTGGATAAGAATGCAGTTTGTGTTGGATGTGTCTACAAAAAGAAAGAGAAAACTCAACATCATGAAATATTTCTTACACATCAAGTTTGACATATGTTTAAGAAGAAACAATAATTTGCAACAAGTGAAAGTGCCAGTATTTCCTCAGGTTTGTTTCTTAAGTTCCTACTAACCCAGATTCTACATTGCTAGGGTGGTTTTTCAGTACGATGTTTATGGAGGTACATTCACAGTCAGATGTAGAAGCAATTTCCTGATCATAGGAGGAAAAAGGTGGAATGAAGAAGCATAAGACAGAGGGAAATGACTTGATTGCCCAAAATCCCTAGGAGTGAAATCAATATAAAGTTTAAACAACACATACCCTCCCCCCGAATTTTGAATATAGTAGAAAAATAAATGGCATTAGAAAGTAATAAAATACCCCTAAATCAACATAAACAAAAGTTGCAGTGGCAAAAGCAGGCCCATTGTGTCAACAAGATGCCTCAACTTTGTTAAGAAATAGTCATGTGTGGAGAACATTAGTGGTCACATCACTACAATTAGAAATAAATGACCAAATTAATCTGGATTATTCCAGTTATTTCTTTAGTTTGTTATTCCCAGGGTTTCTTTCACATGGTATGCAGAGCTGATATAGAAAAGCCAGAATCTATGAGTCATACATACATGGATCCAACCCAAGGTGAGGAGATCATACTGATCCTGCACACCAAATAATTCTTCCACATTCTCCATGTCGCAGTAGTCTGGTCCTGCAGATTGCTTTGGCACTATTACATGGGTAATAGTAAATTCATTATGTGTCTGCAAAACAAACATTGACTCAGAGTGGAACAAATGAACTAACGAATAAATGCTGAATCAGAATCTGAAAGACGTCAGCCCATCAGCCAAAGCCGAGCAGTATAGCTCCACTGATTCCAGTGCAGCTATACTGACCCAATGCAGCCAAAAATATGCCTTAGCGTTTTATCATAAAAACCCATAGGGAAGTACTAGTAACAACATGAGATAGTTGGATTAAAATGCTCATGGAGACCAGTGTGAAAAGGATGTCCTTTTTTAAAAAAAAAAAAAGAAAAACGTGAAAACAAGTTTGAGAACACTGTAATTATTTTCTGTGAAACTTCAAACATTAGTACTCCTGCTATTCTTTCTCTTTATGCAATTCAAATACATTTGGACATCATCTTTAAAATTATTTGTATGCTAGCATCAGCCATAACATCTTTCCCTACTCTGAAAGGACATTAAGTGTTATCTAGGTCAAAGGAAAAAAACAGCCTGAAAATCAAACATTTTACAGCTCGATGGGGGGGATTTTCTTCTTTTTTTTTGTTGTGCCATTATGAATTTGATGACTCCAGTAGATTCTAGCAGTCTTTATATTTCATTGTCCTGTAACTAAACCTCACTTACCTTAGATGAATGCCAGAGAAAGTACTAGAAAAAGCCTGTATTGTACAACATGCTGAAACACTTGCTACATTTTATAACGACAGCAATGTACTTTCATCAGATAATTCACCAATAAGGCAAGCCCACACTGCTGAAGTGACCACTCAGGTTATAATATGAAGTTAATTACATTAAAGACTAATTGTTTAGAACTGCTTTTGCTCTGAAATCGATACATTACAGGAAAATACAGCACTATCAAATATGTTTTTCTCCATAGAAATGTGAGCATTAAACTGTACCAGTTTTCCACAGAGAATTCCACATGTCTCTATTCCTCTTACTGTATTTGCCTCTGCTAGCAGCAGAAATTTGTGACAGAGATCCCTGGGCAAAACGACGCCTCTGAGTGCTTCAGCCAATTGAGCTACCAAAAAAACAGCCAAACAAACAAACAAACACAAAAAATAGAGATTAAAAGGCATTTGCATCTTACACAGTGAAGTTCCCTAAAATAAAGAAATGTACACAGCTACAGAAAATTATTAAAAGTGAAAGAATTATACTGTTCACATCACAGACTTCTAATGAGAATAAATCTACAGCACAATTGCTTCACCCTAAGTGAATGTCACCAGCCCATAAAATACATTCACTAGCCTGCCCCTCAGGTGACAGAGAGCTGATACCGTTTTCCCAGGCCAGGGCTTTCCAGGGTGAACCACTGCAGGTTCAGCTTCTGTTCCCTTGAAGTCTGCGACAAGATTCAGACACTGAGGCTCAATCTCTAGATCCATTCTGCTGGTACACAACTGGAAAATGTGAAACTGTGCAACTAATGTCCTCTCTTAAAATGAAGGAACTATATGGAACATGGTGTGTACATCAACCTGTTCATGCTTATTTCACTATGGACATCCTCACAGTGAATAAATACATATGCATATGCAATATATGGACTGCTGTAAGCAGCAAAGAGGTGAATAAAATAAAAAAGTAAAAAAAAAGATAAAAAATTCTGTGCACTTACTCTGAACAGCACTTAAAGTAGCCACTGGCTTTAAGACCCGGTTTACCGGAGGCGAATGTCCAGCACAGCCAGATGTGCTGCTCCTCTCTTTTTTCTCAACCAGTGCAGTAGATAAGGAACTGTTCTCTGGTACAGAAATACAAGATAGCATACTCCCATCTATCTGTTCAGACATAACCATGCTCTCTTTCATTTTCTGATCTCGAGCCAGTTCTTGCTTCTTAAGTTGATCCTCGAAGAATTGAAACTGTTCTGATTCAAGCTGCTGTTGCCGCATATGTGCGATTCGTTTCTTCTCTGCCTCTATTAGCTTTTGATGCTCTTGTTTCTTCAGAAATTCAGTCTTACACTTGTTCTGAAATATATGCAAAATAACGACATTCTCAGAACACTATGAAAAGCTACAAAAAGAGAAGGGAAAGAAGCAATCTAATTGTTTAATAAAACCATCAAATCCTATCATTAAAAAAATCTTTTGCAACCTTTTTGCTGAACTGACAAATGCAACTATACCTGTGGAAGTAGTGTGATAAGGAAGGAAATACAGTAAGGAAATCCTAACACAAACCTTCCAATGTGTGTACATGTGGTCTTTGTGTTCTGACCTCAGTAGTGATAGCACTTGGCTCATTTACCCACTACCATAAAGTCATTAAAAAAAAAAGACTTTTCAGAATAGTGATGGTAAAGAGACTAGACACAAGTGTAAGCCCTTACAATTTGCAATGCAACAGAAGACCCACAAGCACATGGGTTTTCTGGGTAGATTTCATAATCTATTTTTTTATCTGGTTCTGTTGCTTGTTGATGCTGTTTAGACAGGTTTGTCTACATTCTCCTGCTACTTTCTTTCCTCAGTTTTCCCTGGATTGCTTAACCCAGCATTCATGATTTTTTTTGCCTCCCTTTGCCTTTTGTTAAAGAAGGGCAAAAAGCACCTCCAGAGCAAATGAAATAACAAGTATAAAGTCGTTTCCTAAATGTCACGAACAAAATAAAGCAGGAAAGAAAGTCTCAAATCAATCGGTGACAGGAATATGGGATGTGGGGGCTGGGGATATTTGTTGTTTGGGTTTTTTGTCTTCTTAATTCTCTAGGTCCATTTCAAGGAAAGCAAAGAAAAAGATGTTTTTTCTCAGATGCTCTTTCCAAGATAAGTTTTTAAAACTATAGGTCCTGCTTTCAGTGACCTCAATACACAAGATGGAGCTATTTACAGTTACTTAAAGACTCAAACAGGATCAAGTCAAACTTGAGCACATTTGGAGCCAAGGGACCTTTTCACATACTCATATAAGTGTATCAACAGTATCCTCTTTATAAAACAGAATCAGAGTGTACCAAAGACCTATTCAGATATTTGTAGACAGTTATTAAGCAAATATCACAGCACATTTATTTTCAAGCACACACTTGCATTACTTATTTTCAAATGCCCAATGGATTAGATTCTGAGAAGTGAAGAGTCATTCTGAGCAGCCTGTGAAATTATTAGGTTCTTGTAGAACTGGCTCAATTTTTTTACTGCTTAAGTTTTAACAAGTTTTATATGAAAGAAAAAGATTTATACCAACAATGATTTAATAACCATATAGAACTTACTTTATTTTGCATGTATTCTTGATATTCTGAGTTATATTTTTTTAAAAGATCTCTCTTCAATTCATCTGTCCGTGGAAATGCAACCTCCTTCAATTTCTTTAGGGTGGGGAAGAAAGGTAGATATATTTATTTTTCACTTTTTAAGAGAACTACCCAGAAAACAAACTCAGTTGCAAAACAGATTTTAAAAACATACAAAAATAAAAACCATACTGCTCTTCTTCCAGGAAAGAAAGGAAGAAATACACACTGAATAATCAGATTATAAAACTTTTATAGTACACCAATTTCAATGAAGCTGTATTAATATATGTCAGTGAAAGGTGTGACCATTAATCGCTTACATAACTGGGAGCAGAATCAAACTCTAAGTACTGTTAAATTAGCATATTTTTAATATGTAAAATTTCAGAAATAGATGTACCTGGATTTCCAACTGTCTACCTACTTCTTCAAAGACTGTTCTTGTTCACCTTTTAGAATGATAATTTTGTTTCCATTAATGACCAACTAATTAAACCAAAATGACTAGGGTAGAAAGATACCAGAAATTCAAGCTGTGGTAGCTGCTGTGGGTTATGGGCGCACTGGGGGAAAAGCAGTTCTGGGAAAGAAAGGACAGATTCTGGGGGAAACATTTCTTGAAGGTCAGAAAACCATAACCCTACCTTGATAATATCTTGTTTTTCTGGTACTGCACATTGGTGATAGTCTCGGTGACTGGGCAGCTTTTCTACAAACAACCTAGAAAATAAAACATGCACGTGTTTGCCTCAGTAGCTGAAGGAATATCCACAATAACTTCTGTGTTGGCAGAAAAATCAGTTTCACGTAACTGTTAAACACTGAATTCCAGACCACTCCACCCTAGCCAGTGTTAATAAATCCCATTTCTACTGTCTTTATCTACCCTTAGCTAAAATGTTGAATCTTAAATGTGAAGCCCAGAATGCAGCACTGGCTACCATTAAAGCAATTATTTTTATCAGACCAAACTGCACAGCTAAATGCAGTATTATTAACTTACCCAGACATCTATATTATGGCAACACTCAACTGCAAAGAGTTTGGAATACACAGCTGCTATAATTATTTCAGCAATTTGTAGTATGTTCATCCCCAGGCTCTGTTTTTATAGAGATACATACATTTAAAATAAGTTGAATAAGAAAGATTTGGTCTAGTTTTCAGAGTAGGAGGAAAATAAGAGGGAGAAAGGAGGTCTCCTATCATAAAAATTTTTAAAATATGCACATTAAAAAACCCAACACACACTTTCAGAAGTAAGAAAACAAACCAATGAATCCTACAGCAAAGCTAGCTAAGCTTAGATCTGCCACTGATACATTTTTCAGCTGGCTATTTTCAGAATTGTAATGAAAGCCCTCTGGATTTAGTGTTTTTGGGTGGGGGAATAATCATACATTTAACATATATTGTGGATTTTGCAATTACTCGTGTAAGAAGCAATAAATTATACTTAATCCTTTTGGGGAAGAAAAGCAAGGAGAGGCAAAAAGCTGCTTCATCATGTTTTTTAAGTGCTGTTTAATACTTCCATCTTTAAGATCAGCAGGCATTCATACGGTGTAACTATTAAAGGTTCCGAAATCTTATCTAAACATTGCTTTTTAAGCCATGTGTTGTATTTAACCAACATGCTGAAAGATACAGAATAATCTGTAGAAATCAGTGCCCACAGTATAGCCTGGTACAGTAAACTTGAACTTTTGTATATTATGTTAGTTCATGCCTGGCAGTTAATAGATGAATAGATAAGACTACTATACTAACAGTTGAGATGAAATTATAACAAAGTCTGTGGTTAAAGACCTCCAAAGAACAAAGCTACTCTGCAAGAACACACTAAGTGTTTTTCTCCTGATGTAAAAGGGTGCCCAATTTTCACTCCAAATCTTCAGTTCAGGTTACTCAGAATTATAAGCTGCAATGACTACAAATGGTTTCTTACGTTATGAATTTATTGTAAAAAACAAAAGCATTCTCCAGGTTTCCCTCCTCCATATATACTGATGCCATTCGCTCCATCTCTACTCCAGATCTAAAGTAACGACGTGGAGTGATATCCTCATTGATTGTGATATTGCTGCCAAGTTTGCTTAAGGCACGTACTCTCTCTTCTGGGGTAACAGAGATGTCTGTATGGTCAGGAATAGCTACTAGCTTTTTCTGAAAAAGAACAGAAAGATTAGCAAAGCAAACCAGATACTGCGTTTCACTTTCTGTAAGTGATTTCATACAAAAACTCAAGCGAAATGTTCGGCTTTTTTCTCAAAATAGGCATTGGTTTCTCCACCACTAGCCACATTCCAGCATGTTTCTCAATTGCAAATAAACTGTGATTGCAACTACAAATAAAAAGTGACCTTATTCCCTTTCCCAAATCTTGAAACTAAAAAAAAAAAAACCAAACCAACCCACCCAGAAAAAAATTTAAGATAAAATTAAGTAAATCCCTATAGAAATGATCAAAGGCAACACAAAGTGTATTCCCATTAGAACACCCCACACATGAAATTCTACAAGGTTCTGTCTTAAGTTATTGAAAAAAATTGGTGGAGGGCCTCAGTACTCAGACTCCTATTACAGGATGTATAGGGTATAGTTAAGCTAACAAAGAGCAGTAAGTTTCTCTGGTCAGTCAACAGTTCACTTTGAATGTTCATGTCCAGTTTCAAATGAAGCAGTTAAAATCTAAGTTAGAACTAAGTCTACTGAAGAAGTAGCATAGCTGCTTATTATAATCATTACTTTCCTGTTAATTGTCTACTCTTCGATGAAAATTTTTACTCTTTTTATTCAAAATGTTCACTTCTTAAAAACCTGATCACTGAAACAAGCTAAAATTCCATAAAACATACATACAGGAATAAAATAAATTCCAACAAAACCATCAGGCAGAATGTGGGAGGAACTGGCAGCATGCAGGAAGAGATGCTTATAGCTGACAGCCAATGCTGCTAAACAGCCCTCTTGAATTGTTTCCTATTTGAAAGAGAACCTGCTCAGCTATTAAAGCATTTGTTTGGAATACATACCAACGAGCTGACAGTGAATGGTTGTTCCATGTTGTTGTCTGTCTGCAAACCAAGGTGATCACTCTTTTCCTCCAAAGTCTCCATCTGACTGCAAAAGGCAGTATCAATCCAGTGCTCAGTGTTTGCAGCCAGCCCTCTCAGGGTTTATTAGCCTAAGGGAAACTTGAACATACATATGTTGATTACTGTCATGTACTGGAAAAAATATGGCAAGTCATTCATACTAGAAATACATTCAAATGTCATGTAAGTTTGCTTGCCTGCACCCACTCATTACTTCGGTAACACATTACTTACATATTTAATAATAACCTAAAATTTACCAGACATCTAGAACTTAAAATGGAAGTGCTTGGGGGTTATAAGACAGCTGTAGACTAACTGACCTGTTCTAACATTGTGACAGTGGATTATAACACAATGTAACAAGTTAATTTTACAATTTTTATAGCAACTTCAAAAAAATCCAACTTTCAAAAATAAGTGAAAAAACTCTAAAGTTCAAAGACTGATGACAGAGTCTGCTTCCTTGAGCTTATAGTTGACAAACTTATTTATAAACAGTGTGAATCTGCCATAATTTTTCCTGCTAAACCTATAATTAAAAATAAAACTTAGCACACAGACTTGTATCAGTAATACAAAGCAAAGAAAACATTTAAAGCACCACGTGTTCCATCTGCGCAGCTTGTTGACTTCAACGACAGTCAAAATACAATGAACTTTGACGAGTCAACTGATACTAATTGCTCCTTGCAAAGCTCTGAACAAATGAAGACAAATATTTAGACAGGTAGTCATCAGCAAAAAAACTCAACAAACTCCTGAAAGGAAAATGAATTATTTAAATTACACTGGAAATATGAAAATTAAGCTCCTAATGTGGTTTTTCACTTCTTTGCACTCAGTCGAAACAGATTTGATCCTGAATGTTGAAGGCACTTTATATATTGCAATAAATATCCTTCGTGCTTTTGTAAAAGCATAAAGAGTGGGTTCAGCAAAGATGTTTTCTCAGCATAACTCTAGAGAGAGGCCAGAGGACTCTGGGTTAAAGAAAATCAAGCCTAATGTGTTTTTAGCTGGCTGCATTTCTCAAGTATTGATTTCCGTATTTGGATCTTCCTCATTTTTTTTCTAAAAACTAAAAGTATCTTTTAGATCAGTCTTTAATTTTAACAATTAGTTCAAGTATTACAGGAGAAATTAAATTAATTGAAGCAATACACTTTATTTAAAATAATCAGAATCATCCTATTTTACTTGTAAAAGTTCTTCCTGGTATGTTCATTTCACCTTAGTAATTCAGTGTTACTCTGCTTTTACGTATGACCTCCCAGTATCAATAAATATGTTCTTGCTTGACTTTATATCCATGTTTTCAATTTTCAAGATTTTTATTCTCATCATTCGATATGTCACAGTTCTGTGAATTCAATTCCAAGACCTGCTTTTTTAAAAACAAATTAATGTATTCAAAATGCTTGCACAATTTGTGTCAAAAGAATGGAGCATGGCTTATATACCCAAGGCATCAACATTAGTTGTGGTTGCAGTGCTAATGGAAACAGTTCTCCGAACAATTTAATTTTATATACATGAAGCTCTGGTGTAAATTATCAGCTTGGCAAGAGAGCCTATTCATTGCCTATTCACGAACTGTAGAAAGGCCCCACGGGACCACAATAATGACATATTCTTCCTTTAGCCTACACCAAGAAACATACTGCCTTACGGCTAGTTCAACCTGCACCCTTCTTCAGCTGGACCATTGTGGATGTGGTAGACTGTGAAAGGAGAAGGCTAAAAGCTTGGCCAGTGCAGAGCTCATGTTAGTCTTTTGTCCCTGCAGTTCAGTTTCTGAGCAGAAATAAAATCTTCAATAAGAGACTCTGTATTCATGTGCTCTGTGTGCCTTAGGAATAACAATCTAAAAAAAAAACCCCAAAAAACTAAAAAGCATATATTTCAAAACTATTCACTTACCGATTTTATTGTTTTTTATTTCCCTTAGAAGCAACTGGGAGATCTGTAATAGCTGAATGGAAGGGTGGTTTTGGTCTAAAATATGCATCCAAGTATGACAAACTGCAAAATATTGTCGTCATTCAATTTATCTCCAAAAATATTGTTCAAAATAAAGGGTGCAGAAATGTATTTCTATTCAATTCCCTATTTCAGCTAGCAACCTTTGAGCAAGAAAACTGCTTTTCAAGACTTTATCCCTTACAGACTTTCTCCAAAATCTAGTGAGGTAATGGGACATTTAATACTTCCCTGCTGAGGACGTGGGGTACGGATGATATGCTTCTTTCAACTATGACCACACCTTGAAGACCTTCCAGCCTAGCTGGCAGGCAAGAGGAAAAATGTTAGTGTAGCAAGTGGGAAACATAAAATCCACTAATTGGTGTTTTGATTTGTTTTTTGGGGGGCTGGTATTCCCAAAGAGGTCTTTAACAGAGAAGCCTATGGTATCCCCCAGCCCAAAGCTCTTTGGAGCCAGCACAGGGAGATGTCATGGAACCCTTTACTTGCAAACATTTCTCATCCTGATTGCCTCTAAGAATATTAAAGTTATAAATACAAGTTACTTCAGTGATTATTTTTTTTTAACCTAAAGAAGTATTAAAAATAAGGGGGGGAAAGTGTAATACCAGGTATTTTAAAGAGGAGACATCTGGTAACAGCAGAAACTCACACTTCCTCAAAACCGTATCAGGGCTCTAAAAAGGATGAAGAAGCTCTGCAGAGAGCACAAGCCAAGCCACAGCGCAAGCTTAGCTTTGCAGCAATTACTGCAAATAAAAGAGGAAACTGACTTTTTAAATCTGGCTTCAGGAACACATTAAAAACCAGACACTGTAAATAAAGAGGAAACACTAGGATGAATTTTTATCACTTTTACAAAATGTCAAATAAGACTCAAATATATTAACAATACAGGTGGCAGTATAATTTAAAAAAAAAATCCTAAAAAGAACGTGGGCTGTTTTACGACTGCACTCCAATATGTTATCCTTAACGCATGGACACACTGGCCAGAATTATAAATGACTAAAATGCAGAAGGTCAAGCTTTACTAAAAACACCACCAGGGGCATGTCTGTCAGCACCCTGGAATGCCTCTCTGCATAATGTTCCTCATGGGGCAGCTTCACAATCGCCTGCAGATGGTTGAAGACCGTGACACTGCCAAGGGGCTCCCCTCACCCCCACTGTACTCCTTCGTACCTCCACCTTTGCTGACACCAGTGACTTCAAGACAAGTTGTAGCTGATTCAAATTAAAATCAAATGGACTTTTTCAAAATTAATTACTTCCTTCTCAAATTCAGAATGCAAGAGAGGAGGCAGAAACATGAAGCAAAACAGACAGACTTGTCCCTTTCTGAGGCAGTGCTGTCCTAGACTGACAGGAATTGACTTTAAAAATGCACCCGAAGAGCTTGTACAGTGTCTACAAGAATTGCCCAGCTCTAATGAGTGACTGTCTTCTGGAAATACCCTTATATTTCACTCTGCAAGAGCAAAAGTAACTTAAAATATCAAACCTCTCCGTGTAACTGAAACTAATTTTTTTCAAATATACAAAATAGTTATGTTAATACAGTGAAGTAAACTCCAACCCCAACCACAGGGGATAAATTGCAACATTAGTTTGGATCTGTGTTAGTCTATTATAGTGTAAAGTGCTCTAAATTCCAAGAGGGCACATGCACTTTTCTGCTTTACAATTTCAGGCTCTCCAACTAACTTAGATGGTCTGAGGTAAGGTATGATTAAGAAACATCTGAACATTCAGCATGCAAATCAAGTTTTTTCTAATGATGAATTTTCTGAGAGTTATTATCAGAATATAAGAATTTAACATCCATCCAACAGCTAGGAAACTTTTCTTGATTTCATTTGCAATGGCACTCCTCACCAAATCCCACTTCCTCCTCAAAACCCACTTCTTTCCCTATACGATCCAGCTTGTTATACCATGCATTATTCCTTTGCAAAATCCAGCTTTATTAAATCAAAGGTCCTGAGCCAAGGGAAATAGAGCAAAGTGAGAAAACCACCATTTTAAGTGGCATTCAAAGTCATTCTTTCTGTTCAGGCTAACAAGGATGGTACCAAGTTCCAGGGGAGTAAAAAGCAGAGAGAGCAATTGTACTTGAAGTATACACAAATAGTAGTACATCAAGATACATGAAGTATATCAAGACATATCAAGTGCCTCAAGAGCAGACTAATAAGGCAAAGGTAGTATGAGAAGATCTGGAGAATGCATACACAAGCTCTCATGGTTTTCTTCAAGGTATAATATCATAATCCATCACAAATCCTTCAATGCCCTCACAGTTTGCCGCATGCTGGTGTATTTTGAACAATTACTGGGATGGATGGATGGATGGATGGATGGATGGATGGATGGGGATAAACAAGAGCCCTGTGCTCAGAGCCCAAGAGTCATGACCCACTGAAGTCTGCAAGATACGCAACTGTGCTCTGTGATAGCCAAGGTGGCACACATGGCTGCACAGCAAGGCATATTAGCTTCATAGTGCAGTATCAACCACTTAAGTTGCACAGTTTGTGTTTGTAATGCCTTGTGTGAAGCCAGCTCACAGTCTAGGCAGAAGGAGCTTGTACCAGCCTTCATGCATTCCTGTGACAAGCTCTGAAATACCTATATAGTATGATATGTCCTTTACTAATACAACCCAAGTACATCAGATGACTGGACCATCAAAGACAACAAAGCCAAGCAGGTCCATGCTCTGCACACAGTAACCCAGCAAGAGCCACACTGCCCAAACTTTTTAGAGAAGACACAGCCCCGAAAAGGAGCTCAGAGTACCAGTGCAGACCAGAAGCTAGCTAACTGCAGAGCATGAGGACTGAATTTCAACTCCTTATCATCATCTTGAGGCTGCTTTTCCTTCTCCAGTTTTTGAGAAGTTTTTCAACGTGGAATGAGCTTTTCACATTTATAAACAATTAACTGCCTATTTCAATAAGTATTAGTTTAAGCATTAGTTTCCACTTTGTAACATTAGTTACTTTTAACCATTGTTATTATTTACTTTGAACCACTGTTATTAGTTACTTTGACACATTAGTTTCCCCTTTGTAACATACATTTAAATTCCAAGGAATTAGTCACAACACACTGTCTTCACTGCTGTCAGCATTTGTCAACATCAACTATTTTCTTACTAAGAAGCTACATTAAAGATGTCATTGGTAAAATTTTCCAAAGCACCCTATTATTTTCATTCAAAGCTTAGGCTCTCTTAAAAATAAGAGGGACTTGGGGCATTAGCAATCATTTATTATTTGCATGTTTTTAATAGTGGGTTATTTCAGAAATACTCATCCTTTTGTTTGATATTTTGGTGGAATGTAAAGCCCAGATGTGGTTCCTATCAAAAGAATTCATTTCAGTTCATTGGGATCGAGATTCTTACAGTTTATGTAGAAATATTTGCTAATATAGGAGCTAAAAGGTAGCATAACTCCACTTTTTACAAACTACTCTTGAAAGCACTGTTCTGCATTTATCCCGTGGTAAGAAAAAGCTTACGTTAATATTGCCATGAGAAGTTAAGACAGTAATACTGTTTTACCACACTAGGAAGTGTGATAATTATAGAAACCTAGAATAAAAATGCATCTCAAACCATAAAGAGGTCAGTCCTCACTAAAATAGCCAAATTAGTAAGTGCAAAAAACACCTTTTAATTACCCACAGTGGATCTAAATTGTCTCAACAAACTTAAAACAGGGCACATTCAGTGATTGACAGATGAAGATAAAAGCACTGTTCATGTCAATAAGTCAACCATGATGCAGATACCTGTCTTTCTGTACTTTGAAGTGGATGTTCAAATGAATTTGGTGAAAAACAGATTAGAAATACAGGTACCTAACTCATTCAGCTCTTTCTGAAATGCTAGGCCCATGTATTGGCACAGTGCATAATCATTTATACACACATTTGGATTTGATATAAAATATGCTAAAAACCAGCCGAAATAGCAAACTGCCTTCTGTTGGTTCTCTCCAAAAGGAAACAGCATGTTCATCTGTCAACATGTTTTTGGAAACAACTGTTCACTGTTACAGCAAGTGATTCAGCTAGTAGAGTAAGTAGTCTCTTCTGGAAAAGGAACAAAGCACTGAATATCATGGCAAGATCATTCTCTGCTGCAGAGAGAAAAAACCCAACTAATCAAAACCAACAGAACGGCCTTTCAATAAGAAGAAGCACTGCAAGGAGCCATTTGCTGAAAATACCCCATCTTTCAATGGAGAAGTTGCTCTTCACAGTAGGAGCTATCAAGCTTGGCTCTAGAAATGCCTGTCTCAGTAATGGTTCTTAATTTAACACTGACCCTTAGCTCCACGGATCCATTTAAACAGCATTTCTAAGATCTCCTCCCAGGCTCCACTAGCTCCCAGAGGCAGCTGCTGAGCTATACAATCATCTCTCCTATACATGGGTCAAAGTTATATCCTCTTTTTCACCTACTGTGAAGGACCAATCCCATCCACCTCTATGCACACTGCCTAGAGTTCTCTCTGCAGACTGTGTCAGTGGAGCATGGGCAGTAGCATCATCACCTCCTTGGGTGCTGAAAGGGAAAAATCACATGCAGAGGAGATCCTCCATGCACAGACCTGACAAATCCAAGTCTTGCCTGTATGGTTACATCATTCAGTGCTGTATTTTACACCACAAAAATGAGCTGTATTTTCATCTTAAGAAAATGTGGGTTACACAAGGTCTGTTTTCCCACAGTTAAAAAAGTGGAACAATTATTTGAAGACTTTTAAAATTGTTCTGCAAATATTTGGATGACTGCAGTTAGTTAACGTCTACTACTTCAATATCATTGACAGCTGTTTTCTAGGGACAGTTTTACTTTAGGAACAGATACAAACATCACTGCCTTAAGAAGCTACAACAATAAAGTTTAATTGCTACTGGGCCTGCTAAGATTCTGATAAACCACTACAATGTGCAGATAACATCCAACATGACACATGCAAGAACCTGACTTTTACTCCCTACAGACAATATGCCTACAGGCTTTTCCCATTGCTTCAGAGCACAAAGGAATCTTCTGACCTTCACCTATTTTCTCATTAATTTTTATGCAGACTATTTGTAAGGCAAGATCTAGTATGTTTGTGTTACTACAACCCTATGCATTTGAGCTGTACATTTAGGTGGTGGTTTGCTACAGATTTATTAATATGCTCTGTCTATCAGATATTAGTCACTTTCAAGAGGCCTGAAAAACAGACTAGAAATACTGAACATTGAAACACGCATCTGTGAACTGCTGACAGTTCTTTCTCTTGTGGTCTCATGTCAAAACAAAAACAATCCCTCTCTCTCCCTTGTTTGGCAACACCATTCAGTTTCAGCAGGAAAGCATTTTTAACATAATGGATATAGTATCACCAATTTTAGGATGTCTTGGATTACAAGCAATAGTCTTCTTAGGCAGTCACTGAAATATACTTATGCAACACAGAACAGCATCGTTCCAGTGACCCACTAAAAGGATGCTTTAGCCGTGGTGTGGAGAAACAGTGCCATTTCCTTCCTGCAGGAAATCCACAATCCCACATCCAAATCAGTGTACAAGGGCATGGCAAGCCAGAAGACGGCAGAAATAAAATAGCTGTTGTTATATAATTTGTTCTTTGATGATTCAGCTGAAATACCAAAAAAAGAAGAGATACCTGCAATACATAACATCACTGATTAAACTAACTTCCTCCATGAAGACAAGAAGCTGTGTTGCTAAGGGAAACAAATGAGGCTAAGATCAGCACAGAGGTCTGCAACACTTCATAGACTTTCAAGAAACAAAGAATGCATGATTCCTTGGAAATCCTCAGGTCTGACAGATTTTTCTGCCTGTAGCCCTATTTCTCTCAAAGTCAAAGTCCCACTAGGATAGAAGGTTCAAGAATCTTCCTGTTCTTCCTATAAAAAGTAATGATTTTTCTGGCAATATTTACTACTTAATTCTATAATACTTTTAGACTCCATAATCTCCAATACAGACATTTGTTAACTGAGTGAGCAACCAGTTGCAACAATCAATTTCTGTTTCTATCTGATGACAAATTCCTCTTCTGTCTTGCTTGCTATGGTTTATAACATAGGTGACAAAAAGTAAAATTAAATTCAATTGACATTTCTGGCATACAAATTCACAGTTCATCTGAAGTCTATTAAATTGTCTACAAAGAATGATGCTTGTCTTGTGGCCTCAAAACTGATTCTGACTATTTTGTACATTAATGGTTAACTAAGCAAAGTGCAAGTAAAAAACTGATAGTGATATTACCCACAGGATCTGGAGTGTGGCCAACTAGTACAAGTAACTGCTAATCTGCCATGTTTCTGCAGCATAATGCTTATATTAAGATAATACAATTAGTTGATTTTATAATGAAGTCTTTGACCTCCTGCCCTAGATGATTCAGGATGTCTCATGCTATGAGCAGATGGGGAAAAAACAGGAATGTCTGGCTGTACGAGAAGAATTCAGTGTGCTTTAGACCATTTCATCTATTTGGATAGTTACAATATTTAATTTCTCTTTTGTAAGTTTGCTGATGTTGATGACAGTAAGCATGTTTTATAACACCACTGACAGGAACACAGTCAGCTCATAGGGTTGCTTGAAAGTCAGCTGAATATCCAGAATATCAAAGCTGAGCACAGTAATTTGTGGCTAACATATAGACTTGCAAGCCAACAGGCTATTCCTCCTGGTGAAGCTATGCACAGACTACCTCTGAGCCTATTTCCAAATTATGTGCTTCTCCCCTCAGGACCAGCCCAATGACCTTTGAAGCCCACCCAAGCTCCTTTCCACACCAATGGAGAGAGCTAGACATCTCTGAAGGCTTTTTGACAGTGGCTCAGAGATGCTAAAAGAAGAAGATACTTTCTATGTTGATCAAGTAGTGAGCTCACAGCTTCCCTAATGTTGTGTGCTGAACTGTGACTCATCTAGAGCTGCCAGTAGGAAGTGGCAGGCAATGAACTGTGTCTGAGCAGGTGCCTGACTCACAGCATTACCATGAGGTAGCATTATCCATGTAAGACTGAAAATGCTGGATTTTTATGAGGGATGCCTATGCAACAACAGTACTAAGCCACTACACATGGATCATTCAGGAACTGTACAAACAACATAATTTGCTTTCATGGACTAATACTTCTATTTATAATAGAAACTATGACCAAAAAATATGTTTTCTAACATGGCAATCTAAATGTTATATATTTATTAAAATTATATAGACAAAGACTTTCATTACAAGGCAGAGAACTAAGTTTCAGAACACAAACCGAAAACGTAACCTTTGATACAGAAATAAAATCTCAGGAGTCAGATAAGAACAGAAAAAACCTCACTATGCATACAAGTCCAGCAAAAGGACACCAAATATTTATTTTTATACAGCATTTGCTCAGTGTCTTCATGCATAAGTCACCTTGTCCCTCCTTCAGCAGCTGAAGACTTCACAATGCACCTCACCATGCGCTATACTCTTCCTCAGCTTGGTGATTAACTTCCAGGAAATGCCGTAAGGCCTGACCTTGAAAGCACTTTATGCACATAAAGAAAACCACAAGACAAATGCCTTCACAATATCCCCATAGCAATATCAGTAATACATGATTGCAGGACTGATCAAGATGCTGAAGCCTATTTCTAAACATACTGCTATAAAATGACCCCCCTGCACTCACAGCTATTTAAAATACTACAAAAAATGCCACCATGAAATCTGCGCCTACAGAATTACACTGCATTTGGGAGTGACGCTTCCTACGCTCTCCTGCGATCTATGAAACTCTGGATTTGTCAACACTGGCCTTTGGTTTAGTTATTCATACCTTTAGCACCTAGACATGCAATATACTGGGCAGAAATGCATTTAGCACACCAGGAAACCCAGCTGTTACACAATAACACAATAATTTGCCTCAGCAACAGCCACAGCAACAAACCTGGTCTGTTCTAGGAATATTTCATGAAATCGTGGGTCTGTATCCCATTTTGTAGGACCCAGTGGTCTGAGGCAATGTATCAAATATATGCTAACTACAGCGTTGGACAGTCAAGCACTTGTCTGGCCTGCAATGACAACAAAACCCACTTCTGTGAAGACAGAACTTTCTCAAAGCTGGTCTTTGCCTGAGGAATGAATCTCACCACCTTCCGTTCTCAGTAAAAGGTCTAGGGTTTTTTCTGCCCATGACTTCTCAGACAAGCATTCAGAACCACATGCATACTAAGTAAAAACTTTCCAAACCAAGAGGAATTCCCCCGAAGAGACCTTCTGGCACCCTTCTGGAACAGGACAGTGCATGCACGTGTGAGAGAAATGACGAACGCTCCTCACCGCGCTTCGGAGACACTGCGAAGGTCACAGTGAGGTACACGGGCAAAAATAGCTTAGGAGAGAGTTACAGATGCACAGCGAACACAATTTCTTCTTTTTTTACATTAACTTTCTGTTCCAACGATAATTTTTCACATGTATATATAAATTACTTATAAGTAGAGTACTGCTATAAGTTTGATTTCTCTCCGAAAACCGCTAATGTTCTGACCTCCGCTCCTCCCATACAACAACCTCCCGTTTCTGTAGAGCAGCGAAGCCCGGAGCTGTACCCGGCGCGGGCTGGCAGCTCCCCGCACACCCCGACGCCGGCAGCGACCCCGCGATGCGCAGGCTGCCGCGCCGGGACCCGCTCCGCTCCGCTC
>VZRW01011018.1:0-103774 GCA_013398125.1 Aegotheles bennettii
TTCTGTGATTCTGTGAAAACAAATGTTTCAAGCAAATGTCAAGCAAGTTATCAACAAGATCCACTTATGGCAGTAATTTCGGAGTCTGAGTTGAGAAAATAAAGAAGGAAAAAACCCACTGTGAAGAACTAGGTGGAAAACTCATAAAGACAAAGAAAGGAATGGAAATTCAAGATGTATCATTCACAGATTGGTTGCTTGTGGCTGTTAATTTAACTGTTTCGTCAACAGAAGTAGTTTCTCCTGACATAGAAGGTGAATGAGCAAGGCTCATCTGGATATGAAAGATAAGCAAATAAGTTCAAATAAATCCAAAGGGATCAGCATGTAAGTCACCTTATGAAGGTGACAGTTCTTATACTGAGTTGCTTACAGGTGAAAACATGAAATCTCTAAAATATATGTAGCTGGGTTTGCAATGGTTTGTATAGGTCTTACCTTATTTTAAAAAAATCTAAAAGTCACAATGTAGCAATAGTATGCAGGAGGGATTAAACCCTTTTTGTCAGGAATAGGTTTCAATTAATTTAATAGGTCATTTCCATTTCTAGGACACTCTGACCTCTCTTTGTCACTGCCTAAAAGCAATGGAGCATTTCCAAAAGGGCAGATGATTGTACTTACTCTTTGGAAGGAGTATATATATCCTCTTTCCTTGAGAAAAAAAAGACCAATAAATCAGTCCTAAGGTATTTATTTCTGTGGCCTCAGAACAGTGGTCAGGACTTGGGATACAAAGAGGTAGTCAAAGTTCTATGGCTGTTGTCCGATATATACATATTTACATGCATGCAGGTTTCCAAGGCCCTTAACTTGTGAGAGGAACTTGATCTAATTGTAATACTGCATTCATTTATATTGGAAACTCAAGAGGACAATGGGCTACCTAGGTGAGCAATGCACGAAGAGAAAGCTGTTTTTCTCTGTATTTTTCATTTTGTTGCCAAATGCAGCTAAAACTGTACAGACACTTCAACTAATTAGATATATTTAAAAAAATACTTTTCTTAATTAAAGACTTTAGAGCTAAGCACATAATTGGTGTATGCTATAATTAAGTTCCAGTGAATTATAGATCAGTTGGCCCATAGCTGAGTGCTAAGAGTAATAATTTGTATATTTTCACCAGCTTATTTATATGTTTTGTCTGCAGTTGAACCCATATTATCATGGTAGATATTTGTAGATAGTCTGAGAAACTGAAGAACTTCTTTGTTGACTATTTTATATAATTGGATTTTAATCAAATTAAAGTTGTCTGTCTGAAGGGCCAGATTCTCAGTTGACCGAGATGAACATGTAGTAAATGGACGTTTTTGACACCAAATAACATACTGGGTCAGATGCCTAGGATACTTGTAACATCAGCTAAATTCTGTTTTATGTTTTGTGGATTATGAACTACTGCAAAATTATTTCCTGATAGAACATAACTGTTCTCTCTGCTGAAGAGACACAACAATAAGGAGTCTGCCATGTGATCCTGAAGTATTAGAAGCCCTAAATAATATATATAAAAAAAGGAAACATAAAAAATATTTTATATTAAATACTAAAATAGTCCTGGAATCATGAGTCAGATTCAAGGTAGTCTACCCACCAGACTACAAAGTCAAATTCACCCTGTGCTTTCTCTCTGGTCCAGCATATCCTGCAATCTTATCTGCCTGGGGACATCTGCAAAAGAGACATGCAGATTGTCTTCCCACACTTCAGGAGACTATTGTCTAGTAACTAGGACATGAGCGTTGAAGGTAGAAGATTCAGGTCAGAGTTTTCAGGAAAAGTTTGGAACTGAGTCTAGAAGTCCAACCTGCTCAGTAGGTGCACTAAATGGTATTCCAGTAAGCAAGATGTTACGTGGGAAACAAGGGTTCTCATCTCTTCTCTGGCTGTGATCTAAAACTGACGTACTTTAGAATTGCAGTGTGTGAAGAGAGTGATCCTGCCATGTTCTATAGCCTCTAGGAGTGTTTATTGGATGGAGCTTTGGGGTGATTCAGACTTCATTCCTCCTAGTTTCTCAATCTAAACTGAGCTCAGACATGATCTAAGTGTTGAGCTGCTTCAGCCTGCCAAGTATAGGACAGTTCTGGGCACGTGCAGTGACTTAATAGGTACTTGAAGTGATTTAACACCAAATGTTGAAGAGTTTATATAGATTAGGTGTCTCTAGCTCGGAAGGTGAGTCAGGACTTTGTAATTACAATTTCCCCTCAGCAGCTCAAACTTATTTTATTTTAGTATCTAAATCTTGTACTGGAACTTGCCTTGAATGACCTCTGTATCTAAAATCAAACAAATAAAATCTATTGTTATCAAGTAGCAGTGTTTTCAGTAGTTAACTGCAGAAACATCTTTCTTTAGAGAACAAATATTAGAAACACATGAAATGTTCATGAGTACATCAAAGGCTCACAAGCCAGGTTTCTGCACTTATGACCCTAATGATAATAATACTACTTCCCCATTGCATTTAAGTAGAGAAAATGTGCACAGAAACAAGAAAAATATACCAGGCATGTTGCATTGTGAATAAAAGCTTATTTATGAAAATTCACTTTCTAGTGAATTCACTTTCCAGTTAGCTGGAACACCTTTGAATGTCAGTTCATATGATCCAGCAGACATACCTCTATTATTACTTTTGATTAGGCACCAAAGAAGAAACAAGCAAGCAAACAAACAAACAAAAAATAAATCAAAATGTGTGTTCTTAAATTCCTTAACTCTTTTAAATGTCTGTTCCCTCTGCAAAAAATGTGGTGGAGTTCTCAGTTGAGTAGTGCTTGCCACTGCCACTGCCTTCACTTCTATCCTGAAACCTACATATTCAAGAGCTGTATTTTCAGGTCGTTCATGTTCAGAAATGGCAATTCAAACTTTTATTTGGTGAAAAATATACAAATGAGGCATCAAAATGAAACCATTTGAATGACTCATCAAGTATTCATTAATCTATTTTTAAGGATTGTTTTATTAAAGGTTTAAAGATACTGTTGTACAAGAAGAGAAGGTTCCACAAGCACTAAAGTTACCAGACAAAGCAGAATCTCAGATGAAAGTTTAGGCACTTTTGAGTATCTGGATTCCTGTTCCTAGTAGAAAGCTCAAATAAACAGCATATTGTTCCCAGCACATGGGTTCCTAAACTGTCCTGGATCAACAACATGTTGGTTAGATAAATTGCATCATATAGGCAATGCACTTTGGATACCATTATTTTTTTAAACTACAATCATCTGAGTCCAATAATACTTATGATACTTACAAGTGATGGTATCATACTTTAAAACTTACTAACTCTTCTTTGACTCTTTTGTCACATTGCTAGATAACTTGGGATCATTCAGATATACTTTTTTCTATACGTATTCAAGTTAAAGTCCACTGGGAAGGGAAAATGAAGAGCTGAGAAATCGAAAGGATCTGAATGTAGATAAAAAACATTGTAAGGTGCATTCCTTTTTGTCTTCATTTTTTAAAGATCTTTACCACAGACTGATGTTCTCAAACCACAGGCTACTGAACTTTCTGGTACAAAGATCCACCTGATGCTGAATAATCACACACAATTTTTGTTTGATCTCTTCAACATGAAGCTTTTAAGCCAGGCTGCTGAGATCATTGCCAATCATGCTGACCAATACTATATCACTTCTTCCTTGTACTTCCCTGCCAGTCTGCATTCATCTGGAGCCTCTTGCCTTGCTTTACATTCAATTATAAATTTTTTTGAGGCAGTGACTGTTTTATGCTTGTACAATACATGTAGATGTCTGATGTGATGTCCTAAGTATTAACACAGTGCAAAAATAAATCAATAATTATGTAAAATCATTTATATACATTTAATTTACTGCTTCCTTTTATCAGGAATAAAAATGTGTGCATCATGCTTCTAGCATGGCTCTTCAAGTTGATAGCTCTGCATTTGAAGGCAATTATGAATATTTTCAACACAGTAAAATAAGGTCTTTAAATATTCAGCTCTGTGAGAGCTGAAATTAAAAGAATTCCTTTTGTATGAGAAACTCTCAAAGATCAGTGCATTGAAAAATTCAAACACAGAAATTCTATCATTACTTTGTGATTCTGAAAAGTGAATACAATTCAGAAAAGCAAAGAACCAAATATCTGTAATAGCTGTTTCTCATCTAGTAAGGTTCTATAGAACCTTTATATGCTCTTTATTCTGACTGTTCCAGACATCATGTAGTCACTGACTCAAGTATGTCAGAAAAATGGCTCTCCTTGTTTCTGGAAAGAGAAAATACATGGTTAGATTCTAAAAACACTGCAAATGTATATAATTTCTAATTGTGGCAGATCAGATTAGAACATGTCAAGAGTTACTGTCTTTGTAAAATGAGCTTAATCTGCTGATAAAGCAAAATTATTAATTTATGTGCTACAAAAGACTGAGAAGAAACTCTTCTCTTCAAATCATCTGCCACTCAGGGATTTCTCATCTGACATGTTATAAACTCTCCATCAAATACATCTGAAATTTAGTATCCAAAAGGTTAATAATACTTGAAAAAAATAAACTATTAGTACTGTCTGCAGAAGTTCTAATTCAATTCTTCTATGGATGTGACTGTACAACTGCATTAAATGGAATTCCAGGCACTTTCTCTCCTACGAATCTCTCCTAAGTCACTTATTTTCAGTTAGAATAATTAGCAATATAAATATTCCAGCATTCACTTTATTAATACACACACCAAAGTTTCTACTGGGATATATAAAAAGACTGAAGGTAAAGTGGATAAGTCAATTTACTGTAATTTCCTCTTTCACTCTTTAAAAGGCTGTGGTTTAAACCTGCATAAAAACTCAAACCTGCAATCTCTGTGTGAGATGTAGATTCAAATTGAGGAAAAGGGGAATTTGGGTTTTGTTGATGGAGAACATTATAACATTAAGGAGAAATTTGTTGCAAAAGTTTTCATATAATCTACCTGTCTCATGCTTTCTCTCATATTCTTGTAATATTCTCTGAAAGAATGGCACTCAGGCATCACAATGAGGGTGACATTTTTATGTCCATAGATGTACATATGCCTAAATGTTTCCTATTTATTATGCCTGAAAAATTCCAATCAGGAAGTAACATTTATCTGTGTGTAGAGATGGCTCCAGAGGATGGCAACTGGCACTGCATATTATTAATGTATACTTATAATTCAAATGCAAAAAACCCAAAAGTTTAAATGGAATAGCATGACATTTCATCACATAACCATACTAAGGAAATTGCACGTGTTCTTTCTTCTACCAGACACGCCCTGCACTATAAGAACATTTAATCAGTTGTAGAATAATATCCTAGTGGAGTCATTAGGTATACTATTCCTTTTCTTTGCAGCTACATGGTCTGTTCAAAAGGAAGGAGTCTTTGCTAGGGTTTCTGTATCCTGGCAGTTACAATAGCTGAAGGTTGCTACTGGCAGTCAGAAAAACTGACCTAAGCTGTACATTGGGTGGGAAAAGAGCAAGACAAAAGGAAGACCTTATTGCCCTCTACAACTGCCTAAAGGGAGGTTGTGGTGAGGCAGGCGTGGGTCTCTTCTCTCAAATTGCTAATGATAGGACGAGAGGAATTGGCCTTAAGTTACATCAGGGGAAGTTTAGGTTGGATATTAGGAAGAAGTTCTTTACTGAGAGGGTGGTTAGGCACTGGAATAGGCTGCCCAGGGAGGTGGTGGAGTCACTGTCCCTGAGGGTGTTCAAAAAATGGGTTGATGAGGCACTTGAGGCTGTGGTCTAATGATTAGGAATATGATGGGTTAAAGGTTGGATTTGATGACCCTGGAGGTCCCTTCCAACCGTAATGATTTTATGATTCTATGATTCTATGATTCTATGATTCTATGATTCTATGAAGGAAAATTGGAAAATTGATGCAAAAAACCACTTAAAGTTTCATTTGGACATTTTTCCCCTCACAGGTTTATTAATTCAATCTTTTATCTTTTATAATCCCATTTAATTATATATTGTTTTAGCCACAGGCTTTCATTTCTGTTCTATAGTTCTTAAGCTATGGCATTAATTATTGATTTGTAATTATAAATTACAGCTGTTTTGAGTCAGATGCTTTATGACTCCACAGTGTAAAAAGGAGGCTGTTGGTTCTTGTACTACCTACATATATCAATGATTGTGATAAAATGGATACTGCTTATACTAAGTTAGAAGCAAAGGAAACCAGATTAAGCATGTCATTCACATCCTGTATCTTCAGCTACAGGCAGATATTCTCTTCTCTTCTAGGCTCTCTCTATAGTCAGTGGTACCTCTGGAAGCTGATTCATTCCACTGTAAGGTTTACATCTAAAATAGGTGCACATAATGAATCATGCTTGTTCCTCTCCATTGAGAAAACCTGGTTGACTGATTAGGTGGCTAAAATAAAGAGTGATGAATTTCACCTTCTTGATGTGAAACCAGCAAGGATATAAAGACAATCCTTTTGATTACTATCTTTCATTTTTAAACAGGTACATAAATGTAATTACATTATTGCTTTACTCAACACCAATTTGTTTTCCCTTTTTTTCTATCAGTCCCAATTCATGTCAAATGACAAGGTATGTGAAACATGGCTCGTCTTTATTCTTTCACCTCTGTGACCTCACTTATGTCAAAAAAGTAGTTACAAAATGCTGTTTTGCTGATAGTTTTTTTTCTAAACAGCAAATTGTGGAATATAAAACTCTCATGGTCTGAGGGGGCAGAAACTAATTTTATGGACTTGACGTGATGACATCTGATGGCCAAGCCTGAGAGACAAAAGGTGTTACTTAGGACTCCAAGGAGGTCCAGGGCACAGAATAGAGAAGGGTTGGATGACCTTCAGTATTTCCTCCCAGTGTCTGCCATACCCTATGAATCACCAGAACATCAGGAAAGCTGGGGCTTGGCTCCTTTCTCTCTTGCAGACATCTTGAAAGGAGACTGCTGGCTCTCTGTCTTCAGCTTACAGCGTGCTCTGCAGAATCCAACTCCATCCATTGCAGAGAAGAGTCCTGGCCCTTTTCCCCATGTTGCCTCTGCCATTAGAGACCTTCAGACCCTTGTATCAGCTACCATTAACATCGGGTTTTGTATGTGTGTGTGTGTACATAAATATATATATACTTTTGTATATTTTTCATTACTTTCCTACTTGTTATTATCCCTTCCCTGCTCCATTTAACCTGTTCTAGTTCTCTCTTCCTTATTTTCCTTTTTAATCTTCCCCTGTGAGGGTGGGGGGCAGGAATAATAGAGAGCAATTTGGTTCTCTGTGTTTTGGTTCACCCTGACCACTAAGTGGAGACAAACTCATACAAGGTTGTTTTATTCTTGTACTCAGTGAGGTGAGGACATTTAGCTCTCTCATTGCTTTTCTGATGCTCTCCCTACTCTCAACAGTTTTATTTGAGTTTATTAAATAGTTCAGTTCTTCACCTATTAAGAGTTTTTAGTTTGGGGAAAATGAATATAAAGTTGCTGAATTAATGACATTAAATTTTAAACCAACCTTTTTGGTTAAACTGTATGTTTTGACTCAATATAAGTTAAGAACAGAGGGCTTTGAAAAGTTTGGTTTGGTCTTTAACAGTTTAGCTAGGGAAGAAGAACTTGCATTACATATTGCTTCTTGGAAATGGCACTTCTTAGTTGGTAGTAGCAGGCAGAATTCTTTTACACTACCTCCAGCCCATGAATAAGGAACCTTTCAAACCAGCTAAGGTTTTTTTTCTTGTTTATGGCTCATTCATTATTTTATACAGCACTGGTGTGCATACAGGATCAGCAGTTTATATATTTGATGGTTAAATAGTACACTACAACCCTTACAATTCATATCATTGTAAACCCATCACTTTAGTAATATGAGCATAGTAAAATGGTATTTTAAAAGTTAAGATGAGATATTAAACAACACCCACCCTCCTTGTTTATACTGCAGCAGTCAGCTTTTATTATTGTTCTGTGCAAAATGATAAGAAAACAGTAATTTCCAGGCTGGATAAAAGCAATGTAAATATCAGCAGGTGTATTTAGTGCTATTAACCTGGCTGTAAAGAGGTTATTTGCACAAAATGTTCAGGAAGAAACTCTTATTATTTGGCAATGTTACTGGACCATAATCTTTAAACAAACCCCTAAATCACTTGCTAAAATAGTAACTGTGTTGAGTATGTATGCACAAGAGTGCTTAAAAGCATGGTGAAACTACCTGAACAGGTATCTTTCTGTTACAAAAGTAACAAACCTATGTAGTGCAAAGTGGGATTCTTCTGATGAAGGCTATGCTATTGAGTTTCTTGGAGACACGAAGATATACACTCTAGATTCAAATCTATTTCACAGTAAGACACTTCATAACCTGAAACATAGCTGGAAATTGAAGGAGTGAAGTCAGAATCATCAGATAGCTATCACTACCACTCTGAATTATTGATTGTCAAACTTATCTTTCTGTTATAATCAATAACAACTGGTTTGCAGATAAAATTTTTCACTGTCTGTGTTTATACAGCTGGAACTGGCTATAATTGTGTAACTCAGTATTGTGTAATTCCACTGTTGCCACATAAGAAGTTGAGAGAGAACCAACAGAGAATACAGATCGAGAGCAACTGGGTATTTTCAAAGAATATTGAACTGTGAGGCAATTTTTTTCTTGTTTGTTTGTTTCCCTTTGGAATGATCAGCTCAACTATTAGTGGGCTAAAGTGAATGAAAGAAACAGAAAGAAAAAGGAAACAATGAAACAAGTATTGACTAAGTAGGTACAAATTCCAGAACTAACAGAAAAAATGATGAAGATACCACTGTGCTGAATAGTGGAGAAATATATGTAACACTAATTATGCCAACACTCATATTGGCCATAACCAACAGGCAAATGAGTCAACAACAGGAGGAATACACAAGACACTGAACACAGATATTTCCTTACAGATGCCAGAAACAAATATTCGGTTGGTATAAACAACTCATTATTTTCCATTTGGAATATTTTGATATCTAATCTTTTTAAGATTAAAAAAGTTAAGAAAATCTGATGTTTAACACAAATTATTCAATGCTGAACTTGTTCATTTACAGTTGAATATGTAAGATACTCGAATAAACTGTTCCTGACTCAATGCTAACTCAAATATCAAAAATGGTTGAAGTAGGAAGTGTGACTAGCTGATGAACTACATTTTATCTTCTGTTTAAAATTAGCATAAGGAATTATATAAGTCCTAATAATGTGCAATTAAACTTTGGGGACAGTGGGAACTGTAAAAAACAATAAAAAAAAACAGATTAAGAAAAAGACGTTTTAAATCAATTTATACTCAAATTATAATCCATTTAGATTGAACATCCAGACTAAACCTTGAGTCAAAACTTCAGTGTTACTGAGCACTAGAAAAAGGAAACCAGAAGCCAAGAAAAAAGTAAAATGAATGAATGATGGGAAACCTGAGGTTCATATCTTCTGAAAAATGAAAGGGCAGCCGAAGGTACTACAGAGTACTTCAAAATGAAATCTGACACACCAGACACCCTCCTAAACCCCCCTCCCCAAAAAAAGAACTCCCCCCCCCGCCCCAAACTTGCAAACTGGAAATACATCTGTGAACATTAGATTTCATTCACTATGTTTAGTATTTTTTTAATACATAAAAAAGTAATTTCTGTTAGGTGTTTTCTTCACAGAGAAGCATGGTTAAAGCAAGTCAATGCCCACTTCTAGTCACAGATTTCTTCACTGTTGCATTTTTGTTTGAAATTGTGTTGTCAGGTATAATTAAATCAATTATCGGGCAGCTGCAAATAATGCTGGAAAACCTGGAAAACTCCATAAACTGACCCTTATAAGCAGCTCAAATTTGTTAGTAACCAGATAACTTCAAACATTTTAACCACAAGACTGATCATGAATTTTACAAGAGCAAATACTTTTGCAATAGTTGAAGCAATAGAGTATTTAACAGAAATCATAGACAAGATCTTCGGTTTCTCTGAGTAATGGATTTTAAACTCCAAACTGACATGTTCAAAATGGATTTTTATTTTTTTTCCCCAACTAACAAAATGATATCTTGGGTTAAGACTTGAAAACTAATGTATCTAAATTATTAGAACCATTAGAAAAACCTTTTACTTAATGAGAAAGAACATTTACTTCAAAAACAGCTGAATACAAAAGGCACAGAACATAGAACTATTTTTGCTATCAGTAAGCATAAGAAGGATCTGCAAAAAGGCAGATCCTTGTCCTTCCTTAGGAGTCAAGTAGAACATCTTAAGGTCAAAGTTGTTAAAAAAGACATGGTTAACGTATCGTTATATCTTGACCTTCAGTGCACCCAATACTTCAAAATACTGGGAGATAATTCTGACATGCAATTACGTACAAGAGTTTGTTTCAGCAGTTAAATGTGATTAGAAGCCATTTTCTGTCATTAAAGCATCCACACTTCTGATTTCAGGATGAATTTGGAAAATATAACCTCTGTGAAATGATAGAAGCTAAAAGGTTATTTTGGAATCTCAGTCAAAATTTTGCTGAAATTTAGTTTTATGAGGAACTGACACTTACCCAAACTGGTTACATCTGTCTTTAAGCTGCAAGGATATTATTGTGCAGTCTAATGTGCTTCCTTCACTGCTATTGTTTCCTTTCACTGTCAAACAAACCATTCATTTTTTCATGCCTTATGCAGAGCTATTGCATCAGAAAAGGAAAAGAAAAATGGCACATAGTAAGTAATTTCTATTAGAAGTGGACTTAAGATGTAAGAATTGAACCTGATCTGAAACATACAAAGATAAGGGTTTTGTTATGTTTTTGCCAGGTTAGGGCTTTTGTATGAGAGCCTTTCAGCGGAGTTTAACTCATATCTATATCCCCTCATTGTTCAGAAGTTAAAAAAGACAGATTGCAGGTAGCAAAGATACATATAGAGAAAAATCAAGGAAATAATCCATTTATTTCCTCTATCTATAGTAAACAAACCCTTCTGATTTTCTCTGATTAAAATTTCTGTGATATTCTTGTCTGCATGCATAAATCTACATCCAGTCAATCATATGTAACATGCACTTATCCTGGCGAGATTTACTAATATCATAAGAAAGAAGTATGAAAAGATTAATTTATACTGAAGTGTCTGTTCTAGTCAATTACATTTTGTCATGTTTGGAGTTATTATCAATGTTTTTATCAAGTAAAGTCCATTATTGAGCTAGTAAGAAATCAGGTACAGTATTTTGGCTTTCCTGCTTAAAAGCACCATGTTATTTCTGAGTGGTAATTTACAAGAATTCATTTTTCAAAGGATCATATCTTCGTGATATCAAGGCAATTAGTTTTACCTCTTAACATAGTTAAGTACATGACTACACAACAAAGGTAGAGAATTTTTCAGCTGCTTTACTTTCTCTGTAAAAAAAAACCCTTCAGTAAAGATGACACAGCCTTTGGGTACAATATTTGCATATATATGTCTCAAAAATATTAATTTCTTATTTTGTAGTATCTGAAAAGCAACTAATGTTCTAACTGTTAAACTCAAGTATTTAAAAAACAAAACAAAAAACATTAATAAAAATTAGGTTGGAGTAATCACTGAAACTTTGTAGACATCTGAACAAAAACCCCTCCTCAGATAGGTATGCAGAATCTAAGTTCTAGTGGCCAGGGACAATGAAATAACTCATATAAATTCAGCTTAGAATAAGAACAAACCAGGTCAAAACAAATTAATTTCCTCAAAGATAAACAATCTTTGATGAAATTAGGAAGAAGTATATGTAATATATACATTCATAAACTTGTAGTTCTCTCTTACATGATAATTCAATAAACAAGGTAGGTAGACATGCTATAGATAAGAAAGTATTAAGCTTGGAAAATTTGTCTGAAAAATAATATTTTGATACATAGTAAAATGTTACTTATTTACAACTCATTATGAAATTAGAATCGGTTATCTGATGATGATCACATAGATTTTCTATGATTCTATTATTTGTCTTGGACCAATACCATTACTGCTATTAACAAATTTTGACGAGTTTTCAACAACCTCAGTAGAGAAAGTGTTGCGAGCAGGTCATAGAACAAAACTTGAACAATTCAGAAACAGTGTCCAACCTCCAAAATTTTAAATAAAATGAAGAATGAGAATGATGAGGTGTCAAGAAAAAAATAACCAACAGTGGGAAGTTTAAAACTGTCCCATCTAGGGTAAGGACAAAAAAAACCCTAGAGAGGAATGAAAGAGGTAGTGCTAAATGATATGTACTGGGTCTAAAGATTCACCTAACTTGCCCTTCTGTATGTAACACTAGCCAGTAAGAACTGCTTAAGAAAGACTAAATGAAACAATAAGATGGATGGACCCCTCTCTAGTATATTCTCTGATATTTTAATATTAAAACAGTCTTACAGCGTGTAAAAGACAACTTCACAAAAGATGTGAATTCTCATCAGCAGCTATGGATTCAACCTTAAAATTTGTTGCACAAGCCTTAAGTTATAGATCTGGGGTAGAAGCCAAAAAGAAAATTTAAATAGATTTCAGGGAAGTTTCAAATCACTATCAGGAGAGATTTCAGTAACAGTAGGTTAGACAAATGTTTATGAGAGATGATAGCTGATCCTTCAATAAGTCAGGGAATGGATTGAATAAACTCTTAAGATCTCTTCAAGACATATTATCTATTATTTCATATCTTCTCAGTCATCTTCCAACCATCTTCCATGTGTTTCTTGTTTCTTTGGCAGAAAACATAATATGTTTTATGAATAAGCCATGTGCAGTGTTTGGCTGAGGAAGATGAAGAGGTCACAGTTCTTCTCAGGTGGAATATGATTCAGCAACACAAAACCAGAAATAGACTGAAAATAAAAAGGTCTGTTTAGAAAACTAGATGAACTTTAATATCTGTCCTGGAGATGTCACTTTAATTTGAAAAAAATGAATGAAGTCCTAAGGACAATCAAATGAGAATTCAGACTTCATATGGGAACACATCACAGTAGTATCCCAGTGCACATTTTGAAGAAAAATGTTGTATTTATACAATAAATGAGAATTTTCTTCTCTCCATTATTCAGCACAACTCCATGTATTTTATTATCGTCTTTCAACTACTATGTTAGTAAAATCTCTCCATTTTTTTTTACTATGCTGGCATTCCATATTCACAGATGTAGGACCAGACATTGTATACTTCTCCTGCACCATATGCCTCTTGTTAATAACTGAATCTTTAGCTATTAAATTAGAAATCGTTTGTGTACAGGAAGTCTGCTAAACATAATTATACTCATCACATTACAATTGTATCATAGGTATTACCTAGGACATGACTAAAAATATGGAACAATATATAAGCTGAAAATATTAAAGCTTCATATAGGATTTTTCTGGAGCAATTACTATCCACTCAGACAGCATACTTACAGACTTCACAATCTTTTTGTACCAAATAATTTTTTTTTAAATTATATTAACATTTTTTTTAGAGGACATAAATTCTCCTTTACAATTCCACAAAAAGAATGTTGTGGAATAGTAGCTTTCTTTGTCTGTCATAATTTTATAAATCTTTTTTCTCACTCTCGTAATTATGGAAAAAATTATGCCAGAAACAGTGAACTAAACCCCACCTTGACATTTGTACATTGATGCTAATTAAGGCTAATCAGGGTTGTTCTTGTAGCACATAGCAACGTAAAAGTTTTTCTAAACACAAGTACACCCTACAAGTCTTAAAACATTCTTTTAGAGGCACTGACGTGTTGTGGTTCTACCTGTTATGCTTTTCTCATTTTGATTTCTACAAATTGAAATTTCATAACTAACTGAATAAAACCCATGTTTATCTTAATTGATCTTGTCCATTTCTGCTTTGCTTTCCCAATGAGGATAAGTATTTTGTGTGATCCCATCATTCATGAAAAACTGTCACTAAGGAAAACCACTTCTTGACATAGTTTTTGCTGCTACATGTCAGTGATCTACTTTGTGTGTTCACCAGTCCTTAGCCATCAGACAAGTAATACAGGATTAGCCCTTTCTCAGACATCTTACAGAATTGACTTGTTGCATATGCTGCATATTTCTTCAAACAAGAATATATGTTACAAAAGTCTCAATATTGATCTTACAGTGACATGTATTAGTGCAGGCTTCAAACTTATTTGTGCTATTCTTCTTTCTATGGAGCCAGTTTTTGTTGCAAAGTATGAGGAAATTCATGGTAAGTAGCAGTATAGATTTTACATGTCTACTATAAGCATTACGTATTCAAATTTACTATCATATATCATTATCCTCTCTGTTAGATACTGATGATGGGCAATTGAAAGATTTGGGTCTTTGTGAAAATGTATCCATTACATTGTAAAGAGTGGCTTCACTTCACAAAATACTTTGAAGAAATTACATTTTTTTATTTTTTTTAGTAGCAAGTTCATACATTTACTTTGATTGTCTACAGAAGCCTTGAACATTGTTTAACTTTATTCTAAAAATGTTGTTTCACTGAGATGACTGCAATATAAGTCTAAGTGAAACACCCTCTCTTGGTTTCAGAGAAATCTGGAAAGGCTCACACTATGCTCTCTACTGAGAGATCAGGTGTCACTTTCCATGGAACTTATGACAAAGTGGTGGAAAATTTTAACCATATTTTGGCTGTTAAGTCAGGGGAAAATATTATCATTGCCAAAAACAATTCCCTCTGAAATTCTTTGCCTCAGTTATCTGCAGCATTCTGCCTGTTATCTGTTTCTCTCCTCATTGTTCTGATTGGCAAAGGAAGTACAGGTCACTCTGCAGTGGCACCTGAACACAGCTGCACAGGCTGCTCCTTGTAATGATGAGCTTATTACACAATAGCAAGAAATCAAAATGCACATTTACTGGCAAGCTGAAAGGTATCACTTTCAACAGAATTGTAACACAAAGGGGAAAAAGAATCCTTCACATTCATATCTCTTTGTAAAAGGAACTGTTGCATAAGTTGTGTCTGTGGCAAAATATGTTTAGGTCTGATTAATAAGGAAGCTGACACAATGAGAGGAAAAATGTTTTAGTGGATACAAAAAGTGTTCTGATCAAACAAAATACAAGCCTCATCAATAATGGCTTGAAAGAGACTATCTTACTGCCTGCACCAGATGTGTCTGCTTTTTGAAGACTGTTTAGGTAAAAGTGAATTACTCTGCTCATGAATTTAATGCTATATTTTTATGTGTACCACTTGGTACAGATGACAACAGTGTACTGAAAGCACAGTCATAGTGATTTGAGGGATATTTGTTATAATTTTCTGGCTAAATAATATGAATTTGTTTCCTAAGCATTTGGTTTCTATGGAATAAGACAAGCAGAAAATTATTTCTGCAAATTGGTATTGGTCTTTTTCTAAGCCACGCATGCAGGTAATTACTGATTAAATTATGTGTTAAAATAATTAAGGTGAATTATTTACTCACTGCTTTTGTATTTTTTTGCGGGTTGACTTGTAATTTATAGACTGAATGAGTGACATGCTTCACTTCTGAGTATAATCATTCTGCTTAATTGAGCTGTCAATTGCTTGAAGAAATACACCACAAAAATCCCATAAAAAACATCCAAATACTGGGATTTAACTTAAAGATCTGATTTCAGAAACAAATGGAGAATTATATAAGAGTTTTGTGAAGCAATTTTTTCAATTTAGTGAAATCAAAGAGGTTAAAATAGAGGTAGGCAAATTCTTGTGCAATTATGGTGGTTTTCATGTAACATTCTCTAAATCAAATCTGACTTCATTTTGACCTTACCATAAGGTAAGACCCATTATTTTCTGAGGCTGATTATGTCTTCTCAAAACTCTAACTTTTAAAGATAATAAACTACTACAGTAAAACTATTAGTTGATCTTTCCCAAGTCTTCATTCATATTTAAAGTTGTCTTCCAATGAAATTTCCTGAAGATTTTGAATTGTCCAGACATTTCTTATTGTACATTTTTTAACCTTTCTTGACAACTCAGTTTTGCAATGCAAGCAGGACCCAGAAGCTAAAGATGATAAGAGAAATCTTATTTCCTTCTAATGGAAGGAATAGATCGTTATAGGAAACTCTTGAGACGTTCCAGGTATACAGGTTTCAGAGGTAATGTAAAGAATATAGTGTCAAGAAAATATCTTCTGTTCTTAGCTATTCCAATAACATAAGTGGGCAATTGACTTCAAGATTGAGGTCCATCATTAAATGAATGGTTTCCCAATTATATCAGAGTCAAATCTGATGTGCTTATCTTGGTTATTACATCTACTTATGGATGCTGGCAAGAGGGTAGATGGGCAAGTGACACAAGTAGATTTTAATCCTCCATGTGAGAATGCTCTCATAAAACAATATTGCAGTATACTTTCAGAGTTTATATGAAAATCATTTAGTAATTTGATCTGACTCTTCTTTCTTTTTTACATTATATTTTCAGAAAATTTTTGTTGGGGTAAAAAAATCAAGACCCTTCAGTGTAATTTTTGCTTTTATTTGCCTCACATGATCCTTGTCCCTTCTTTTCTGTCTTACTTGAGACTTGAGGGAAGTAAAACAGCTTAAAAATTAGATGCATGTAGTTTATGAGCTATAAATTACCTTTCATATTTTACAGTTACTTTTTACTTCTCACACACATCCTTGCCTTACGTATTTCTTTATATTCAGGAGGAAATAGCATACTGTCCTATAAATTTCCTGGTTATTGTGGAGGATGACCATGAGCCAGCAATGTGCCCTTGTGGCCAAGAAGGCCAATGGCATCCTGGGGTGCATTAGAAGGGGGGGGGTTAGTAGGTCGAGAGAGGTTCTCCTCCCCCTCTATTCTGCCCTAGTGAGGCCACATCTGGAGTATTGTGTCCAGTTCTGGGCCCCACAGTTCAAGAAGGACATGGAACTGCTTGAGAGAGTCCAGCACAGAGCCACTAAGATGATTAAGGGAGTGGAACATCTCCCTTATGAGGAAAGGCTGAGGGAGCTGGGTCTCTTTAGCTTGGAGAAAAGGAGACTGAGGGGTGACCTCATCCATGTTTACAAATATGTAAAGGGTGAGCGTCAGGATGATGGAGCCAAGCTTTTTTCAGTAATGACCAATGATAGGACAAGGGGCAATGGATGCAAACTGGAGCATAGGAGGTTCCATGTGAATATCAGGAGAAACTTTTTCACTGTGCGAGTGACGGAGCACTGGAACAGGCTGCCCAGAGAGGTTGTGGAGTCTCCTTCCCTGGAGACATTCAAAACCCGCCTGGATGCGTTCCTGTGTGATGTACTCTAGGTGACCCTGCTCTGGCAGGGGGGTTGGACTAGATGATCCTTCGAGGTCCCTTCCAACCCTAGAATTCTGTGATTCTGTGATTCTGTGATTGTGAGCATTTTGGCTTTTAAAGTATTGCTTTATACACTGCTCCATAGACTGTTAAAAGTTTTTCAGTTGCATTGGATCAGAGTCTATCAGGTAAATGTTTCATGTGAAAGATATGTCTGGGAATTCTGTTCCAGCTTAAGTCATCCAAAATTAGTCATCTACAATGTGAGCTGATGCCTAATTTCCCTTAAAGTTAATAGAGCTCTAAGGCTTGATGCAGTTGCCTAGGCGGAGGCATTCAATATCCTCTGAAGTGTGCTGGGGTTTGCAGTTCCAGCTTCCACCTGAAGGACACCTCTCTTTAGGTCATGTGACTTGAGGTCATGTGACTTGCCAATGTTGGCTTCATCAAGACTAGTCTCATCCCAGGGCCTCTGACATGGCACTATAGCTGGAAACTTGTGTTCAGTGTACACAATCAACATCCTAAACAATACAGCCAGTACAATCTTGAAACTGTTTAGCTGACCAGTCTATGCATGTTCATGGAAAGGTGAATTAAATTGTTCTGTAAGTTTTGTTTAGTAGATCTCCTTTAACAGAAGTTTAGGCATACCAATATACGTGTAAACATCTACATTTATATGTCTTCATTGTAAACTGATTCCCATCCAGATTATTTGTCAAATATCAAATTTGAGACACTTTACTGTGCTTCTTGTTTTCCTTTTAAAAGTTGAAGTTAAATCCTTGAGAGATCAATATATGTTTTTCATATGGGTAGAAATGCAAAACCTATTTTCACCTCAGGAAGTAGTTTGAGAAAGTTACATCTCATGTATCTTGAGTTTAAGCAGCTCTTCTTAGGAGTTGAGATACACTGAGAAGATGTGTCTCTCTACAAGTAGCAAGAGTCTTCTTTGCCCACAAAGACTTTAGCTTGAAGTTCCTCAACTGTTATTTTCTTCTAATGAGAGAAGAAGAATCAGGTCATTCCATGGGACCTCAAGAAATTAGGAATCAAAAGTTTGATGGATCCATTCCTCAAAATCTTTCAATCTGATTACATAGCTACTAAGCTGGAATGATTTAACAAGCTTTCTAAAATAGTATACAATTGCAACAGGATTTTTCCTATAAATATATTGAAATTAAACCTCCTATAAGATGAATAAAAACATTCAAAAATTTAGATTTCAGGTTTTCTCCATTTAATTTATGAAATTTTCCCTCTTTAAATTCTTACCAGTTGTGGCTAGCTGTATTAAAATAATGAACAAAATGAACAGAAATTAATACTAAATTTCTTTTAATCATAAGACAAAATGATCAAATTAATCTTTAAATTTTCAGAATATTTTAAAGTGTTCAAAGTCTCATTGATCAGCACTGAAGCTTGGTCAGGTGAGCATTCAAATCAGCAAAGTATCCAGGCAGACTGTCTAAAACCATAGAGTGCACATAAGTGTTCTATTTCAAGTCATGTCTCAGACTCTTACAGTAATGTGCAATAATCTGAGAGGAAAATTTAACTTTACTATCTTGCAAAGATGATTTCCACAAGGTTCAATTTGGAGATAAAATAGATTTAATGGGCATTCTGAACAGACAATAGTTGATCATTGAGTTAATTGGAAGTGAGGAAGCTATTTTATGTGATTGAAAAACTAATCAAGATTTATTAACCCCAGATAACAATTCTGTTTGAGAGGGGTCTGGAGAAGTAGGATAATCTGATTTGATCATTTCTTGGGCAGGAGGACTATCACTCACAACAAATGTCCTGTTCACAGTTCTCATTTGTGTTCCACATTACATTTGTTGCAGGTTTCTAGAAGTTCTGTGATGTGTCAAACTCCACTCCTTCATCTGGACAATGTAATTCTCAGGTAAACTAACTTACAATGAACAATTTTAATCTAACTCTGTCATTAAAGAACAGGCATATTAGGCTATTTATATTTATAAATCTTCTCATATCCTCTCATTATTTCTGATGATGTGTAAGCATTTTAAATGCTTACACATACAAGCTTAGTGAGAAGCCAATTACAAAAACTGTTCCAGAGATACTTTCAAAAGACTACCATTCTCCAAGCCTTTTTCAAAAGATGTCTTTGACATAAGTGACCCTAACCTATGAGTTCCTGTTCCTTCCAACTGAAGACAGGTAGCTATTTCTTTATCATAACACAGTCTGTTGCCCTTGATCTTCAAATATTACAAGGAAATAAAAATGTAGCCACTCAACTCTGTGCTATTGTCCAGCTCTCATATTGTTAGTTTTTTTAAGGTGGTTTATCTGTTCAGTTGCATTAGATGACTTAATTCTGAAAGTCCTTTAGACTTCAAGCAGCTTTTCTGCTTCTGCTTTTGCAATAAATTTATAATTTCCTGTTAACCTTCAGGTTAGTCTCTAAAACCACAGACATTTGAATAATCAGAGACAAATTGTGCCTGACGAATTTGGTGGCCTTCTATGAAGGGTTTTCACAGCTGGTGGGTAAGGGAAGAGCAATCGATGTTATCTACCAGAACCTGTGCAAAGTATTAGACACTGTCCTGCATGACATCCTTGCTTCTAAATTAGAGAGTCATGGAACGGCCCACTCAGTGGATAAGGAATTGGCTGGACGGTTGCACTCAAAAAGTTCTGGTCAACTGCTTGATGTCCAAGTGGAAATCAGTGATGAGTGGTGTTCCTCAGGGGTCAGTACTGGGACTGGTGTTTTTTAACAACTTTGTTGGTGACATGGATGGTGGGATTGGGTGCACCTTCCACAAGTTTGCCAACGACACCAAGCTGTGTGGTGCAGTTGACATGCTGGAGGGAAGGGATGTCATTCAGAGGACCTTGACAGGCTGGAGAGGTGGGCCCATGCAAACTGCATGAAGTTCAACAAGGCCAAGTGCAAGGTTCTGCACCCGGGTCAGGGCAACCCCATGCACAAATACAGGCTGGGCAGAGAATGGACTGACAACAGTTGTGAGGAGAAAGACTTGGGGGTGTTGGTCGATAAGAAGCTCAATATGAACTGGTAATACGTGTTTGCAGGCCAGAAAGCCAGCGATATCCTGGGCTGTATCAAAAGTGTGGCCAGCAGGTCAAGGCAGGTGTTTCTCTCCCTCTACTCTGCTCTCGTGAGACCCCACCTGGAATACTGTGTCTGGTTCGGGAGTCCACAACATAAGAAGGACATAGAGCTGTTGGACCAAGTCCAGAGGAGGGCCACGAAGATGGTGAGAGGGCTGGAGCACCTCTCCTATGAAGAGAGGCTGAGAACTGGAGTTGCTCAGTCTGGAGAACAAAAGGCTCTGGGCAGACCTTAGAGCAACCTTCTAGTATCTGACAGGGACCTACAAGAAAGCTGGAGATGGACTTTTGACAAGGGCATGTAGTGATAGGACAAGGGGAAATGGGTTCGAACTAAAGAAATGTAGATTTAGATTGGATATTGGGAAGAAGTTCTTTACTGTGAGGGTGGTGAAACACTGAAACAAGTTACCCAAAGAAGTTGTGGCTGACCCCTCCCTGGAAGTGTTCAGGGCCAGGTTAGATGGAGCTTTGAGCAACCTGGTCTAGTGTGTATGTGTCCCTGACTATTGCAGGGGGCTTGGAACTAAATGATCTTTAAGGTCCCGTCCAACCCAAACCATTCTATGATTCTATGATTCTATAATCCCATAGCCACTACTATAATTTGTCTAAATTTAAATTAATCTGGTATTTTTTCTCTCAAGTAGAATTGTTGAAAAATGCAACTATAATAATCAGGACTGATAAAGCTGAGGAATGGCTTTCTGTAACAAGACTATACCTCTCATACTTGGGGCTTATCTTCAATTTATACTGATGCAAATTAGAAAATATTCTTTCAAGTTCTGAGAAGATACTTTTTGACCTTTATTATTCTGAAGTTTTCTTAATAAACATCATGGTCTTATCTGGATTTCAAGATCATTCTAATACATCATACACCTTTTGTTCCATATTAAAAACTGTAATTTAATATCAACTTAGAGACAGACACATAAATCAAATATTAAAGAGACATGAAAGCCTAATTAATGCCATCTCTTGCTCATAACTTCTCTTATTTTATGTGAAGTTATGAGCAATTGTTTACACAAATTAAATTCCTGTGAATTTTCATAAGATGAATTTACAGTTTCAAAATTATAGCTTCTCTTTCCAATATTAAATTTGTAGAAATCTCTTTCATCATTTTATAAGCATGTACATTTTATATGGAGCTTTTGAATAATAGCATTTAAATCTTGGAGAATAAATGCTTAATAATGTTGTTTAAAAGTGAGTTGTAGAAGGTAATCAAAAAGCAATGTGGAAATAAACCAATCAACTATTATAACTAAAATGGCCCACTGATTTCTTATTACAAGCCCATGTAACAGTGTCTGTTGCCTCAGTATTGAATAAAAATGAAATTCTGCATTATAAAACTAGCATTTTCAGATGCTGAACATTGTGATTATAGTCATAGTAACTACTACAGTCATTCCAGTGTACAACCTAATTCTGGCCATAGCTTAACCAAGAATTACTTGATTAATTTTTTAGACTTCCAAAAAATGTTTGCATTAACCTTGAGGTTTTAGCAAGGAGTTTTTAAGCATTTTTTATAAATAGAACTTCTGAAAACCTAATTCTGACCAGTCTTAACTTTCTGAAACAGGTCTTTTTAAAAGATGTCACTACAGAAAAGTTAGTGATATAAGTTAAAGTTTTCCAAGTATGTACTTAGACCCTAAGCACGTGAGTGGTCCTGACAGGTAATTATTAATCCTCTAATAAATCAGCTTTGATACACCACAATCTCTTCTATCTGTGGTGAACTATAACTACTTTACATTGGAAAGCAAAAAGGGAGAGGAACTGCTGAATGCAGGCATAGATTTCAAATTATCATCCTACCAGCCTGTACACTAAAGCTGCAGCAAAGATGATAATCACAAAATGAGTGGTTGAAAAATTTCAGGTGTCTGGAGAACACATCAGTCAGACAACAAATAGCTGAATAAGAGGAACAGTAGCACATTCATACACAAGTTCAAGTGTTTGATTATTTAGTTTCTCAGCTGGCATAAATATTCGAGGCATAAAAATGAGAAAGCTAAAACAGCATGAGACAAGCCACAATTTTTGTTCAATTTAATTTCAAAATAAAGGCAAAACATTTTCTTAATTACAAAATTAAACTTTTATTTTTCATTTTCCTATCTTAATATTTTGATGAGTAACTTCAGTTCACCTGAAGCAATATTTCGTAGTAAGCCTGAAGTACTAAAAATTTGTTTCAGCCAGCCTTAGTTTGAAAATGTCAGAGAAAAGGACTGATGAGCATCAAAAAACCTCTCTGCAAATGTCATCACTTTACTGCTTGGTTTTCACTCAGTCTATTGTATCATATAGCCAGTGATATTTATTAGTTATCTCATGGCTGTATGAACCTGGATCTTTCACTCACTCTGCTACAGCGTGAACATGACAGGATGACAGTAGGTTCCCTGAAGAAGTGCAGTTCATGGAAGAGTTTATGTGGAAGAGCTGCTAAGCAACACAGCACTGATCAGTCATAGTTACCTTTTCCCTTTTTGCAGCTGTCTTAGCTGTCAACAATATTATGTTTTAGTAAGGTGTTGGGTTATTTCTTTTTTTTAAAGCCAGTATACGGAGATGTGTCTTTCTATGCACCTACAGTGCACAGAAATAATTTTCCTTGGAATTTCCCTCAATTTTTGAGGGAAATTCAAAATCATAAAAGTCAACTTTTGCAGACTGACGAAGTGATGCAAGTCTGGACTATAGTAGCCTACTTTTTCCTATTTCCTCACAGGCATAAAATTCCAAATATACTAACGTCAGTGTGCACCATGTGCCAAGTGCTTCATTAGCTCATGCAGTCATCCTTTGTGGGGTCAACTGTTCATGCCTCCAGCTTCCTGTGCTTACTATAGGAAGTAGATGAGCTTCCTCTTCCTGGTGTTTTCTTGTAAAACTGTAGCACCAGAGTAGACCAGTCAGGCTGGCTTTCGAATTGCAGGCATGAAATTCTGCTATTACCTGGCCTGTACTACAAACTACAAACTATCCTTACAATGTGTGCTCGTGAACTTCACGAAGTTTTGATTAACCATTTTGTCTCCCCAAACCCATAAAATGACAGAACTGTGAATTTTGCAGCTCAGACTTATCTATACACATACTCTTCATAAGCTTGGCATTCTTTGTCAAGATAATATATTTAAATCCTGCTACTTTTTTATTCTGTATTTCATTAGAAGACAATAAATAGTATCTTCAAAAATTCTATTACTGAAATCTTTCTGGCTGACATGAAAGTACTGCCTAGTAGCGCATACTGACTCCATGACACTATGGATACATGAACAATATAATATCATAGCTGCACTGAAGGACTGAAGCAAGTTCATCTTACTGTTTGCAGGAGCATGTGGGAAGTTTCAGAAGTTTCTGCTGATTATTCCAAGGGGGCTTAATCAAAGACTGATTATCTACACTGCGGGATTACAGTAATCTGGAACTAGGCATCCTCAGTGTTCACTTCTTCAAGTGTATTGCAACATATCTGCAGTCTCCATGGTTTCTTTAGGAAAAGATGAAACTTCTCAGAATGGCAAGCATCCTTTTACCAACACATATAACAATCTTAATTCACTTTTTTGGGTGTTTTGAATGAGTTATCTTAATATTATAATTTCAGATCATCCATATTGGGGGCTCTTAATTTCCCACACCAAGATGAGAACAAATATTCTGCAGTCAGTGTCACAATTTAGTATGTCACTGTACTTGAGTACTGTGTTCAGTTTTGGCCCCACCACTACAAGAAAGATGTCAAGGTGCTGGACTAAGTCCAAAGAAGGGCAACAAAACTGGTGAAGGGTCTGGAGAACTAGTCTTATGAGGAGCATCTGAGGGAACTGGGGTTGTCTAATCTGGAGAAAAGGAGGCTCAGGGGAGACTTTCTCACTCTCTATAACTAACTAAAAGGAGGTGGTAGTGGGGTGGGGATCAGTCTCTTCTCTCTAGTAACAAGTGATGAGAGGAAATGGCCTCAGGTTGTGCCAGGGGCGGTTTAGATTGAATATTAGAAGAAACTTGTTCACTGAAAGGGTTGTCAAACACTGGAACAGATTGCCCTGGGAGGTGGTTGAATCACCATTCCTGTAGGTGTTCAAAAGAAGTATAAATGTGATGCTTAGGGACACGTTTTAGCACCAGACTTGGTAGACCACCACTTGGTGGTGGGATGATTTGCACAATTGGAGTGCTGTAATGGAAGGCTACAAACTTTAGAAGGTATATGCAAGGAAGGAGAAGTGATGGGGTAGTGTTGTATGTTAGGGTGTTCTTTGACTGCCAAGAACTTAATGTTGTACATGAGAATGTGGAAAGTTGATGGGTAAGAATAAAGGGGAAGGCCAATGAGGCATATATCTTGGTAGGAGTCTGCTACAGACTGCCCAGCCAGGATGAAGACACTGAAGAGACATTCTTCTAATAACTAGAAGATGTTTCACATTCACTAGGTCTTGTTCTCATGGGGGACTTCAACTTACCAGATGTCTGCTGGAATTACAACATAGCGGATAGGAAACAGTCTAGGAGATTCTTGGAGGCTATAGAAGATAACTTCCTGATGCAGCTGGTAAGTGAGCCAACTAGGGGCAATGCCTGCATAGACCTGCTATTTACCAACAGAGAAGGACTGATGGGTGATTTAGGGATTGGGGGCCATCTTGGGCACAGTGATCATGTGATAGAATGTTCAATTTTTGGAGAGGTAAGGAAGAGGGTAAGCAAAACTGCTACCCTAGATTTCTGGAGGGCTGACTTTGACCTGTTTAGGACACTGGTAGAGAGTGTCCCTTGAGAATCAGTACTGAAGAGCGAAGGGGTCCAGGAATGATGGACACTTTTCAAGGCACAGATGCAGTCTGTCCCTTTGTGCCGAAAAATAAACCAGTGGGGAAGAAGTCTGGCCTGGCCCAGTAGGTAAATTTTGTGTGATCTCAGGGAAAAAAAAGAGAATTTACCATCTTTAGATGAAGAGACTGGCAACTCATGAGGACTACAAGGAAATTCTTAGGGTATACAGGGACAAAATTAGAAAGACCAAGGAACAACTAGAACCAAATCCGGCTACTGCCATAAAAGATAATAAAAAGAATTTTTACAAATATATTCACAACAAAAGGAGGGTGAGGGAGAACCTCCGTCCTTTATTGGATGTGAAGGGAAACATGGTCACAAAGGATGAGGAAAAGACTGAGGTGCTTAATGCTTTCTTTGCTTCAGTCTTTAACAACCAGACTAGCTGTCTTCAGGATACTCAGTCTCCTGAGCCAGAAGATGGAAATAAGGAGCAGATTGAAGTTCCCAGAGTCCAGGAAGAAACAGTTAGAGACCCGCTGCTCCACTTAGACATACACAAGTCTATGGGGCCAGATGGATTCCACCCGAGAGCTGGCAGAGGAGCTTGCCAAGCCACTCTCCATTATTTTTCAGTAGTCCTGGTTAAGTGGCAGGTCCCAGAGGATTGGAGACTGGCAAACTTGACACCCATTTGCAAGAAGGGGAGGAAAGAGGATCTGGGAAACTATAGTCTTTCAGCCTAATGTCTGCCCTGGGCAAGGTCATGGAACAGATCATCCTTGGTGCCACCACACGGCATGTGCAGGAGATCAGACCCAGCCAACATCGGTTTATGAAAGCAAGTTTCTGCCTGAACAACCTGATCTCATTCTATGACAAAGTGATCCAATTAGTAGATGAGGGAAAGGCTGTGGATGTGGTCTGTCTAGACTTCANAAAAGAAGTATCTCATATTGGGGAGGGTGAAGTCTAGTGCAAGAGATAGAAAAAACATAATTGTGGGTGATTTCAGGCATTAAATTGAGTTGTTCTGTTTAATATAGGTGTTTATTGGCCTTTGTATATGAATTCAGTTATCAGCTGAGATCATTATTTCCTATTACATAATGTTTCTGTGAAGTTTCAGTTCTGTATAGTAAGAGTGTGAAATAAGTTCTTGCTGTGCCAGCACAGTTCCAATATTTTCTGAAAGAAGAAGATGGGAAATATAACAGTTTAAGAAAAGACTGTAAACTGGAAGCTATATATTGTGTATGCTCACTGATTTTTAAATATGACAGACATGATGATTTCCAAAGCTTTACATTGAAAGAGTTTATAGTATACATGGCATTCCACTGATTGTTTTTCTTCTGTTTTTAAACAACTGACAACCTCTATCATAATTTTAAAGTCACTCACAGCTAAATTTGGTAAACCTAAGGAGATATATGACTTTTCCCAAACGTCTGTTACTAGACATCTCAAGGGACTGAAAAAGGGATAGGCATTCCCTAACAGGTACTTCCTTTCTGAGAATGTGCTGTACCCTTTACTGGAGGCAGAAAAGTGGGATGTGATCACTTGAGCTTACAGTGGACACGGCCGGCATTTTCACTGACATGTTCTTTCAAATACAAATAGAATTATAGAATCATAGAATGATATATTTTGGTTGGAATAGTTTGCCCAGGGAGATGGTGGAGTCACTGTCCCTGGAGGTGTTCAAGATGCATCTGGATATGGCACTGGGTGATATGTCTTAGTGGTGATGTAGGGAGGCAGTTGGACTGGATGATTTTGAAGTTCTCTTCCAACTTTGATGATTCTATGTTTCTATGATTCTATGATTTATGTTAACAGTTGGACTTGATGATCTTAAAGGTCTTTTCCAACCAAAATATATCGTTCTATGATTCTATAATTCTATTTGTATTTGAAAGTCAGTGAAATTGCCGGCCGTGTCCACTGTAAGCTCAAGTGATCACATCCCACTTTTCTGCCTCCAGTAAAGGGTACAGCACATTCTCAGAAAGGAAGTACCTGTTAGGGAATGCCTATCCCTTTTTCAGTCCCTTGAGATGTCTAGTAACAGACGTTTGGGAAAAGTCATATATCTCCTTAGGTTTACCAAATTTAGCTGTGAGTGACTTTAAAATTATGATAGAGGTTGTCAGTTGTTTAAAAACAGAAGAAAAACAATCAGTGGAATGCCATGTATACTATAAACTCTTTCAATGTAAAGCTTTGGAAATCATCATGTCTGTCATATTTAAAAATCAGTGAGCATACACAATATATAGCTTCCAGTTTACAGTCTTTTCTTAAACTGTTATATTTCCCATCTTCTTCTTTCAGAAAATATTGGAACTGTGCTGGCACAGCAAGAACTTATTTCACACTCTTACTATACAGAACTGAAACTTCACAGAAACATTATGTAATAGGAAATAATGATCTCAGCTGATAACTGAATTCATATACAAAGGCCAATAAACACCTATATTAAACAGAACAACTCAATTTAATGCCTGAAATCACCCACAATTATGTTTTTTCTATCTCTTGCACTAGACTTCACCCTCCCCAATATGAGATACTTCTTTTGGAGCAACAAAACCTTTTTTATAAGTTCAGCTTTTAGACAATCTTAAAAACTTCTGTGAACTCTGACTATACTGGTATCATCATCTATTTTCTCATCTTATTCCCTAAATCTTAGGGAAGTACTCAAATGTAGTAATGTGCAGGTAGCTCAGTGATGGATTTTTGGGTATCAACCCCTTATTGTCATTAGCTGAAAATGTAATGCCCTTAGCAGTTAAATAGGTAGCACTGCAGGGTCAGTGCAGGGATGTGCATAAGTTTCTAACCCCCACACACTGCAGATGTTCAGCAGAACATCTGAGCTTGACTGATTTCAGATCCAAGCAGTGTGAGTGCTGAACTTTACCGTCAGGGATATATTCGTACTGAGATTGAAACGCATTCTCACAGAAACATATCCAAAGGCTGGTGATGATTAATCAATAAATAACTCAGAAAAAGGAAGAATTAAATATGTAGTGAGAAGCAATTATAATGCACTTTTGAAAGAATATAACTAGTTTCATGCAAAAATGTAAGTCAATGTCATCATTCAAAAGCATAAATATACGCTTTAATCAAATGATCTCCTCTAACTAGCAAACTGCTGAAAAACATGTATCTTTGGTACCTAAAATATGTGCAAAGCTGCAAATAACTCACATAACGGTTTGTTATAAGGCAGACTTCTGAGAAAGATGCCGTGCTGGGAAGTAAGTCCAACTGGCACGGTGTTCATAATCAGAGTAGAACCGTATGTAGAGGAAACATCTCCTAAACAAAATTCTCATTGGGGTAAGGCTGATAATGCAAGAACACAACTGTAATTCAAAATCATTATTCAAGTATGTTAGAATTACATTTTCACTACTTTTGTGATATCAGAAAACTAGAAAATGAAGCAGTTCTCAAAGTATCAAAGAAGTATCTTAACTTTGAGTCATTGATACGAAAATCCACTGATTTCCCTTTTCTCATAGAGAGAGTGTGGAACATATGTATCACTTAATAATAAGCTAAAAAAAGGTGTCAATTTTAAAACTATAACTTTGTTACATCATCATTTCTCATTAGCCATTATGATTTGTCCTTACCAGTGGGACACGCCACTACTCTGGGAAATGTCACTAGAAGAACTAGTTGCCATAAGAAATCAAAGGGCTTAATCTATTCCACAGCAAGAACCACCTACATATTACTGAGGCCCCTTTAAAACTGAGTGGGGATAGGAAATAGTTGGCATTAACATGATTTTTTTTAATCTGATGTTTGTAATATTGTATAAAATCAGCTTTACATGATAGAAAAAGCTGTAAGCACCAGAAGCACAGAAAGCATTGAGGTGTGCCAGGGCTGCAAGGACTAATGATATGAAGCCTTTCATTATAGACAACTATTTTGTGAGATTATAAATGAAACTCATGAGCTTTGTTTGAGAAATGCAACCTGAAGTCATGACTTTTTAATTCCTGACATCTGAGTCCTGGGGTTTTCTAAGGCAAGAATTGACTGTACATAGGCTTACAGGCCTGTGCATGTTGGTCTCCCTCTTTGGATACATTCCATTTCATGAATTATGTAGGCATGTAATTATCTCCATTAGAGGAAAACTGGAAGAAAGAAAACAAAGAAACAGAAAAATTGCATCTTGAAGAAAATGGTCATCCACTAGGTTGTGACAGGGTTACTGCTTTAAGAATGAGACCACTGACTAGTCAATATGTTTCTTACTGGTTGTTAATACAAGCAAAAAATGTTTTTCCCCCTTAATGCTTTCTGTCAAGACACTTGTTACCAATAGATAACCAGTATGTTATTATTGCTAACTTTCTGATGTTATCTTTCTGTTAACTAATGCTACCTTTCTGCTGAGGTGGCATAAATTGATACAAAACAGAAATTTAATTTGAAAAAAAATAAAATAGAAAAAACACCTGCTGAAAACTGCTTTTTCATTTCATAGTAGCTCTCTCTCAATAGAAATATTTATCCAAATATCTCAGATCAAAGTTATATTGCTTGAAGTATTTTTTTCTGAACATAAATTTAGTTCAATGATAACAATAAAAACTGGGGCTGGATTCACAGCACACCTAAAGCATTTACATTTCAAAAACTGGTTAACAATTTTTTATCCACACAGTATACAGTATATAGTTTTCAAGATACGCAAGTCCATCCATGAGGACTTAATGAGCAGGGGAAGGCTTTATTTTCTAGTAGTAACTTGGACTTTTTTTTTCCAAGAATATCGGTAATCTAGCTTCTATGTTAATAAAAATCTAGCTATATGGAGTTTAGAAGATCCTAAATGTGATTTGAGGTGTACACTATATGGGAAATATCTTGGCAGATTGACATTGAAGATCTGACGAACACTTTCATGTCCAACCACATTATTTTAGAGGAAGTCATTAGTACATATTTTATAGTAGATGTTAAAAATCAACAAATAAAATACCCTGAAAGTTATCATAGAATCATAGAATGGTTTGGATTGGAAAGGACCTTAAACATCATCTAGTTCCAATCGCCCGGCCATGGGCAGGGACACATCTCACTAGACCACGTTGCTCAAACCCCATCGAACCTGGCCTTGAACACTTCCAGGGAGGGGTCAACCACAACTTCTCTAGGTAACCTGTTCCTGTTTCTCACTGCCCACACAAGAAATAATTTCTTCCTGATATCCAATCTAAACCTACCCTGTTTCATTTTGAAACTGTTACGCCTAGTCCTATCACTACCTAACCTTGCAAAAATTCCCTCTCCAGCTTTCCTGTAGGCCCTCTTCAGATACTGGAAGGCTACTAGAAGGTCTTTCTGGAGCCTTCTCTTCTCCAGCCTGAACAATCCCAACTCTCTTAGGCTGTCTTCATAGAAGAGGTGCTCCAGCCCCCTGATATGAGACTGAAGATTTTAAATTACACTATTCCTTTAGTTTCCTGAATTTGCTTCGAGCTGAGTCCATGTGGTGATAGTGTTGCAACTTTCAGATTGTCTTAATGAAAATACACTCTGTGAGACTGTGAGATATACACAAAATTGACCTTATAAAGGACTCGAAGTAGCACCCATTACATGTCATACAAGACTACGCAGGAATTTCTGTTCTATTATACATCCTTCCTGAAAAGTCCTTTAGATATATGGAAAAGTCTTCTCATCCCTCTGCCCTGGAACAAGTACAGCTGAAACATTTTTGTTCAAATATTAGCTTTTATTTCCTGTGAAGTTTAATACAGAAAATGTACATGAGATGTAGATCATGTGTGGGACTGAACTTCTGTATATCTTGCTGTGAAAACAAGCATCTGAAGTCATCTTGTTATCAACTTTTTCCATTTTAAATTCCGTGACATCTTACAAACAATGCAGTCAAGCACAAGTAAAATTTCCACATGGAAGTGTAGCTGAAAAATACTGATTAGCCCGAAAAGAACATCTTGTATCCAGGCAGATTTGATTATAGGTTATATTGGCACATCCAATGATGGATCAAAGGCATGTCTAACCTTGGAAGGAACAATTATAATTATTAATAGTATCTAAAATTGAAAAATGAATATTAGTAAAACATTGAGTGGTATTTAAATATTTCTTTTGTTAGCTAATTGTAAAACTTAAGTGAATATGGATTTATTACTCAGTGACCATACAGAATTCTCCATTGCATTAAATTTCACTTCTCATCTGAAATGCCTAGTAAGCATCATTGATTTAAACAAAGAAGCAAACAAGAAAACAAGACTTTTATTATGAACTTAATGCCAATTTCATATGAATTTAAGGAAATATATGCTATTTTACTTGGCTTATTTTAGCTACTCTGTCACTTAAAATGACAATGGATCAGAACAAATTGTGTGGTAAACACTTAAATGGTTTCCTGGTTCCAAAATATGATTTTATTTTATTTTTTCTATTTTGCAGTTACAGTTTTCAGTGGTATGATATTTTGAAGCAAAATAAAAAGAAAAGCAGGGTGCTATTTTTGAAGTAGTAAGTATTTCTTAGGAAAATGTAATGCCAGACACAAATGTGTCATTGTTAAATTTACCTCTGTTTGTTTTTTTATGAAGAGAACATCTTAAAACAGAAATGCCTTGAGGATATAAAGCAAACAACAAGGATTAAAACATTAATCTGTTACCTTTCTGAAATGAAGCAGATGGACAAGATCAGCAGTGGAAGAGAATATTGAAATACACATCCAGATAATGTTGTTCCTTAATCCTTTTAGACATTTATCCCTAAATTAAGTTTACATCTTATAATTGTACATAATTTGCCATACAGAACTTTCCTGGGTACAAATGCTTGCAGGCAATATACGTGCAAAAATGTAATAAATATCTGAAGATAAATTAGAACAAGCGAATCAGAATACTTTGAGAAGGGAAAAATACAATCTTCTTACAGAACTTCACAGGTGCTACAGTGATTAAAAAATATATTAAATAACTCATAAGAAAATACAATTTAAGTCAGCTACACTATCAGTGAAATAAAAAATGTCTGATTTGATTCTCTCAGTAAGAATGAAGAGATAGAAAGAAACTGTAATCTCAATCATTCTCAAAAACAAGCTACTGGCTCTAGTTTTGTCACTTTTGACCCCTCTGATGGCGTTTTGTTTTTCTAAATGTGCCCTTGGCTTGAATCTTCATCCCCAAATAAAAAACAGTTCCATTCCTACATACTTAGACTTTTTAACTTTCATTGAGACTATTCACTTCTTGTAAGACTAATAATTCTCAAGTAAGATGAAATATGATTTTAAAATAGCCCTAGAAACATACAAGTTTTCTATAAATAATATAGTCTGCCTTAGGTCCAGTAGTAACTTGCTTAATCCTCAATCCAATACCCATTTCAGCAAAGATTTTGACAGAACAATTTATTAACTTAAAGGAACTCATATCGAATCCAACCTTTTGTTCACCCTCCAAGAACATTACAGATGTGCCTCTAATACATCATGCAAACATTACCTTGCTCACTTGACACTCCCTTTTGTACTGCTTCAAATCAGATGACTTTTCTTTTTCTCTTAAAACTCACATTGAGTTTATTTTCCCAATATTGTTTTTACAAGTCAACTTATCATCATGTCAACATATCATCATCTTATCTTTGATTCTGTCCAAGACAGTCACCGAGAAGCAACAACTGATTTTGTCTGTTTTATCTATATTTTATAGCAAAGTGAATACAGACATTGTCTAAAAGTTTTAGTTTTGAAAGTACCGTGATAACTGAAAGTAAACTTAGCACAAATTATTTCTATCTGCAGTTTAGAAAAGAGTGAAGGCAATGAAATTAAATACTTTGGAAAAGCTATAAAGACTCAGAGCCTTGTAATTGAGTAAAACAGTTTGCCACTAGAACATTAGTTGAGATGGATACTGGCCTTCAGTAAAAGACACTCTAATCATACTCAATGTTATTTAGAAGTGCTCTAGGAAGAAAGATGATGATATGGTTCATTGAGATATAGCACTGGGTCATTTCAATGAGAATTTAAAGCTAGTTAACAACAGTCACGTTAGAAAATGATTGCTTGTAGGGCCAAAAATATACTTCAATATCCAAAGTGCCTAAAGCCCAAACCAAAATAAGATCTAGGTTATATGGATTATGCAATCATTACAAATGTTTCAAAGCAAAAGCCTAGCACAAACCAGCAAATCAAATCGTATTGTCCCTTGTTTTTGTCATTTGATCTGTGATGTGGATTTATATATAATAAGAAATTGTGATATTTTCATCCCTAGTTCCCTGTCCCAGAAGTATTTTCTTTCCTGGGCAGTTTTATAATATTTTAAGGAACCCTGCCACCAATCACTGCAAATTAGGACAAAAGAGTCAATCACCTTTGAAACTTGCATGTTATCATCAAACTCATCATGATAGCTGGCAAGAAAATATTCAGAATATTTATACAACCCCCCTTTTCTTGTTTCCTCTGTATCTACAGAGGAAAATAAGGGATAGGCATGTTATCTCTAAAAGAGTTTGGAGTTCAAAGCAAGATGCAACTACCTTTATGGCCAAACTTGTAGATCAAGTCTGATTGCAAGCTAACCATTGGAAAAGTTTCCAATTTAATTTAATGCCTTTGGTGTCAGGCACAAGTCAGGGATAAGAAATGGTTACTGCATATCTGACGAGAGTCATCACATCTGTAATTGAATCTATAATTTGCTGGGTTTTTTTGAATGTGTTGCTTAACTTGGTCATCTAAATTTTTCATCATCTGTGTCAGCTGAAAAAACACAACATCCATGTTAAGTGTATGTGCATCTGTATTTACATGCCCATAACAGGTAACATTTAAAAGATGAGAATCTTTTAAAGGAATAAATAGTTGTTAACATATTCCTCTCAGATTTAAATTGAAGTTTGAGCTTTTAATTAATTAATTCATTATAATAAGATTTTGTGAGCCGATGACACAAGGTGTTGCTTGTTTGCACCCCTTCACTCTGACTTGTCATTGACTATATTTGCATTAGCATGTGGTGCAGTTATCATAGGAGTGGTTTGTAAAGCACAGCATTTCTTGCTGAGGACCTGATACCATATTGTTATCTGGGAGTTTAATCTCATTATAGGTACTGAATGTCCAGGAAGGGTTGGAGTTCATTTTTCTGTTAAGTTTCATTCACAAGCAATTGAGTCACTGCAGTCTGGGAATGCTCCATGATGCAAATCACATCAGTGAGTGGGGACAACTGGGAATTTCCCTTCAAATATCTCACTCCCTTTCAAATGAACATGCTTGTGCAGAGTAGCCTGTCATCTCTCTAACACTGATTAAAAATGGGTGACCATGGAGAATTCCACTAGCGTGAAAGAAGTAAGAGGAGGAAAGAAGGAAAAGGAAAGAAGTAAGGAGAGGAGTAACAGAGATCATGCACCATTTTCTCCCCAGAGTCAATGGAAACTGCCAGTTTCTTCTGCAACTTTTCAAATAACAGAGAGGAGTCATCCATAAGGCTTTCATAACTGCTATAATCCCAACCAGTGTACACTAGTAATAGAGGTTTAAACTGAACTCTGTCAATGAAGATCAATCAGATTGTGTTGTAGTTCAACTATTGCCCACAGGTAAATCATGTTGAAAATATTGTCAGTGCTAAATTCATAGTGAATTTCCAAATCCAAATTTATATATTAAATAAAGTGTTTTTTAAAAAGAATATTCCTTAACCTAAAGGCCAGTTGGCTCAGTCTGGTTTACCCCCATACCATTTCATCTCAGTACTGCTCCACTTTGCATGAAAGCCATGTGATCTAAAGCTATATAAAACAATCTATTTGGGAAACCCTTATATTTACCTCATTCAACCTTATAAATGAGGCAAGCTTCCTATTTCCAGGAATCTGCTGTTTCTGTTTGCCTTTTTCAACCACAAGTTTGTTGACAACTCTTTTCTCCTTCTTTGTCTGCTCCAAAGAGAGCTTAAAAATACAAAACATTATCTAATTTTAAAACTGTACTCCACAAACAGACTCATAAAGCCTCTGATGACAGTTATCTCATCATCATTCATCACACTTAGTGGTTGACCAGGGAAACCTGCAGTTTCATGCCTGCAAAATATTGCAAAAGCACTTGCTGGAGTCAAAACATGTTTCCCAAAATATATGCATCACCAATGAACTCAGAGGATAATATGTGAGGAAAGATCTAAGACATATTATCACATATAAAAAGGAAAAGATGTACTTATATAGCTATCTTCAAAAAGTTGTCAGAGCTGCTTGTCTGGAGCAGTTCAGAAAAGCTGACAGTGTCATAAATTTGGAGATCTTTGTCCTTCTCAGAAGAGAAACTTTTGGTTGACTGAGGCTTGTGTACATGAGCTAAACATACAAGTGCTCCCAGCATTAAAGTCACCTGCCACATAGATAAACTTAATGTTCATTGTTATATTAAACACTCTTGATGACTGAGACAGTTTTAATTGCATTACAAATATTTTGTTAATAAAATTTCACAATATTTTAAATTCTGTGTAACTTGTTTGAAAACAAAAAATTTGCAATGTGCAGTATGTTTTTTCCACTTTATGACAAAGTGGTCATCTTATAAACAAGATCTAAAATAGTTTCTATGGGTTTCTTAAGTCTTTTAGATTGCGTGTGAAGACAACACACATTCACACAAGACATGCTGTTTTGAATTATTTGGAAAAAAAAATCAGTGTTGACCTCATGATCTAATTTCTTTATCTTGCTTTTACTAAAATAAACTAGAACTTACTATTAGTTTAATTAAAATACAATTGGTTCTAGTTGAACAGTAATGTGCTAATAAGAGATTTGTTTTTATTATTTTGATAGTCCAAGAATTTTAACATTAAAACATGTTACAAGACTTGCTTCTAAATCAAAACTAGCTTCTGTATTTTAAAATAAAAGTCAGCTATACTTATTTTGCTTTGGGTTGTTTTGGGTTTTTTTGAAACAGGGTCTTTGTTTTGGGATTACCCTTTCTATGTGTGCTTCATGTTTCATGAGGTAAAAAAGTTACAAGTTCTGATACATAAAACTTCCATAAAATAATGATCTAATTTAACATACCATTCATCTATGAAGTGTTATAAGAGCAGCCTCAAAAATCTTAAATGAGCCCAATCTTCACTAGGTGGTTAGGTGGTAACCACAGAAACAAAGCCAATCTTTTAAAGTAAAATCCTTAGTTTACATCACTGTTGTATATATATTCAATTCAATGTGTTAGTGTTTTCTGAATATTTGTTTTCTGTGGAGGAATATTTTTAAGGATAATGACTGGTTATTTTAGGATATTGATTGTATCTTACAATTACACAATATTATATTGTATATTTCAATAATTATAGTAATTATTTTGCAGAAGAATTGCTGTCTTTTTTATTCAATAGTGTAATATATCACTTGTCTAAAGAAACCACTGTAATTTTGATCAGGATATTATTTTTTATTAAAGGAACTCATGTTTTCAGTGTGAGATTAACCTAACTGAAGTCTATAGTAACCAGATATTTGTTTAAATAAAAGCAAATTGTAGAAATTTTCCTATTAGTAAATGCCTTTAAAAAGAAAATGTCTATATCTCATCATTTAGTTGTGTTGACGGTCTCTGACTTAAATCAAGTTTTCACTATCAAATATTAAAATAACATATGGTGCAACTATATAGACAGGTGAAAGCTCACCTTACAGAACCCTGCAGTATTAGGGTTAGTGAAAAACACTTGCTCAAAGTGAAGCCTTGTGGCAGACCAACAGTGATGATATGTTCATTCAAATAAGGTGTTTTTGAACAACGCATATCAAACACTGACAGACATTTTTTCTCACACTCTTTATTACTTGTTCTCTTCTCTTTCAACTTATTTTTCCCAGCTAAATCTATGCTTATTGGTCCCTTCTATCTAATAATATTTGTTTTCTTACATTTCCTAGCATATTGACATCCTAGAAAAAAACACATGCAAATGTTGGTATCATAATATTCATTTTACTTTGAAATATGCTAAAAAAATTTTTTGGATGGGAAGGGGAGAGAAGGAATCAGTGCTAATAATAAAATCTTGGCTTTTAGAATAAAATTACACTAAGTACCTCCACTGTTATCATGACAACAAAAACCTGAAATTAACATTAGTGGGAAAGGGGGCATTAATAAATGGTTTAGATGATAGACAAAAGCTAACCTCAAACAGATTCACTACCAGATATATTAATTCAAATTAGCTAAATAACCACATGCTGGATCTAATGAAGGAATCATGCATGCTTCACCAAGACCACATTGGTCTGCCAAAGCCATTGCAAATTTTAGTAAGATTAAACCAGCCTGAAATGTCCATTTGTGAGGTATAATTGGACCTAGTAGCTATTGTAGAAGAAACTCATCATAGTCTCCCATCTTCCATGTCTTGGTGAGGTGGTAGGAGGTGAGGTATTAGAGTAGTTCTTTCAAATTATGGGTGTGATTTAACAGATTGTTTAATGAATATATACGTTCAATTTATACAATGATTTTCCACATGAAGTGATTGATAGAGCCATCTCTGCAGTGCCAGTAGAAGCTACGAAGACAGTAGGTAGCAGTGTGTCATCATTTGAGGAAAAGAAAGAATAACTTTGTCACTGCTGATATATTTTTGATACATTGATAAAACATTACATTTGTTACACCTAAGGCAGTGTCTTCTAAATAGAAAAGTATATAGCATAGTATGGAATGCAGAATCTGAGCTCATAAAGTGACAATATTAGAAACATTAAAGCTGAGATTAGGCATGAAGAATATTTTAATATTTCTAACAGTCATTAAAATAAGAATGGTTCCCTGTACAAGCTCCATGTATTTCAGTACAATAAATACCTTTGCTATTGTTCTCTGACACTGTTGTCAACTTGAATACTTTGACTCACACTCATACCTTTCAACTCACACACCCTGCGAAACATCACTGGCTTGTCCTAACTCCCAATTTGTTCAATTGCGAAAGCAATAATTGATCAAAGCCAAAAGTAAACAGAGGACGGTTGAACAATTTTATGTGATAAAGAAAATGTGAGAATTTTCAATTGCAAATGTCACTCCAATTACTGAAAATGTATACAGATGATCTTTCAAACCCATAAATATTAGGGAATCACATGCTGAAGTAAGCTCGTATCCATACTTGATGTAGTTATATCAATCTAGAGAAGTCCATAATTTCCTGCTGGGAAAATTATTTTCCTGTTATTAAGACAGAGCTATAAGATCATAGTATTTCTTAACAACTCTCCACATATTGTTTGAGGTACTTAAGTTGAGCTTTTATAGCCATATAAGGCTCTCTTCTGAGACTGCAGTGTAACTGCTTCTGTCCATGGCCTGATGGTTTTGGCCCAAATCCCATCTTGGTAAAGCAGTCTAACGAGCAGAATTTCTGGATACTGCTACAAGTGCTACATAGCCTCAAAGAAAAAAAGACAATCCAAACCAATATATTAACCTAGCTGCTGAAAAAAACATAAGAAAAACCACTACACTGGACTCAGGAAGAAAGTGTTCATATTTACTTATACTTTTTCTCATCATCACCATCATCAGTGGTACTTGAAGTCAACAAAGTCTTCCATTGTATTTGGGCAATTGTCCCACTACATTTGCTAGGAAGAAAAGAAATTCCAGCTAAGACATAGCTAGTAGATTTAATTAATAGTTTGTTTATTTCACCATATACCCTGTTGTTTATCTATTTAAAATCATCTCACAGTCAAAATACTGTATTCAATTATAAGCAACTTAATTGAACTGTAACTTTATTTTATTTATTTTTTATTAATATCAGAGCTGTGAGTATTTTATTAATGTTTAGTTCCAGGTCTCCTAAGACTAGATCAGACCTATGGTATTGCACAAGTAAATAAATGAATTCCCTTCTTGTAGCTAAAGTAAATCTACAGCTGTAAAAATGGCTGCTCAAATTAGTGGAAAATGAATTTACTTCCTTTAAGCCCAATTCATAGAAATAGATTTTTTTAAAAGTTCAAACAGATTTAGGGCTTTCCAGATTCAGGACAGTGTTTTTCTTTCCTTGAATACTCATTTCTACACACTAGAATACTCATTTCTACACAGTAGCCCTGCTACCTATAAAGACTAAAAAGCCAAAATTCAGTTATTCTTCAGTATACTCAGTAAAAGATTTTAAAATATTGGCTTGCTTTTGTGTGAAACACACACAAAAAAGAAATATAGTATCTGAGAAATATAATCTGAAAATAGTAATATCAAAATTATCAATCTCAAATAGATTTCCTCCTAAAATGTATTCCAGTCTTAGATAGCTTTGAAATTTGTTGAGTAAGATGGAATTACTTGGAAGAATATTCTTTAGAACTGACCTCATCAAGACCGAGTCTTTCAGTGAATATCAGTTTTCCTCTGCTGATTAATTACATTGAACATTTTACCTCATACAAAAGTAATTACAATACTGTAACGTACAATGTACAATACTGTAACTGTAATTACAATACTGTACTGTGTTTACGATCTAATAGATCAGAGGTAATGTAAGAAGCTAGTATGAATAATGAAAGGGCAAACAGTAATAATTTGATGATGTCATTCATTATCTGTATCAGCATCCTACGGACTGAAAATTTCAAAAGCCACCTTGTTGACAGATTTGCCATGACCTATTATCCTCTTCTGTCACCGTGTTGGAAGCTACATCTTAATGGAAGTGAGTAGCTATGGAGTTTAGTTAATCCAGAGAGGACAATGAAGCAGATTAACAAAAAGACAAGCTTTGAGGCAGATAATGTCAGAACACATAATTTTTAACATTAAGTATCTCACCAGTGGAAAATTTTAAGATCTGAGTTAGCACAGTGTTTCCTTGGAAATGGATTCACTAGTTCTAAACATATATATCAGTCCATGTTCACTCCTACTTCATCCAAAAGGAAATAACTACCATTCAGAACAAAGTTGGAACTGGAGATTCTGTCATGGCATATCTCAGTAGACAAGTGAAGTTTTTTTGATTTTTCTGAAGAAATACCTTTAAACAGTAATACACAAAGGTACAATATACCTGTGATTTTAGAACATAAATCAGTTTTGTTAATTAAACACTTGAGGTAAAAATTCTGTCTCTGTATAGGACTATTGAGGTGGATAATATTTTTAATAATACTTTATATTATTGTTTCCAACTGTAAAACATGGGGCCTTTAGAGAGAACCATTATCTCCATTTTAATAGTTAAACTACTCAAGCACAAGGAAGAAAGTGAAAGAGGTGGAGGAGTGTCACTGATTAAATGAGTCATCTCTGACAAGGTCCTTTCTATGATAAATTCAAAGTTATGTTTACAGTACAGACCTGCTTATGGAATCAAGTCCAAAAAGCAAAGAGGATATGAGAAATAAAAGAAGGCAAAATTTCAAAGTATAAAAACTGCAACTAGCTTTGGTGTGAGAAAGTCAATAGAAAATATTAAACTTTTCCAGAAGGTATTTTTAAAGTATCTTCCAGTTTAATCTCACTTTTTTTTCTAAGAAATTCTAATTTTGGAGAAAACAAAATGGAAAAAATGTGTATAATTGTACAGGGCTGCAGTTTCTGCAATTATGATTTTAAAACTCCCATATTTTTATAAACATAATTACAAAAAAGGAGTGAAGACTCAGAACTGGAAGTCAAAATATGCAACCTTCATTAGGAGTTTTAATTACAAAAGCAGGCCTATTAAAATAAACCTAGTATTTATGAAGTTTCTCAGGTTTTCAGCAACAAAAGTAATCTGATCAATTCTACAGAGAAAAATAATTGGAGTTTATTCAGTAGGTGCAGTACATGTAATTAGAAAAGGTTAATCAATTTTACATATAGTAGGACACAGGAAACAAGATATTTGCGGGAAAGCAGGTCTACACAACTTAAAAAAAGACTGCCTACTAGAGAAACAAAGATTTCAATTTTGTAAAATTAACCTTTCTTTAAAACTTATATTCCTTAATTACAAGGGATAAATTTGTAAACAGTTTTGTATAGAGTATATATACTTTTTTGTTTCCATTTTGTTTTGTTGTTTTCATTCTCTTGCTGAATCATTTTTCATCATTTTTGTTTTCATTGAGAACTCAATTTCAGTAAACTACACTCAAAATAAAGAAATAAATAATTCTTTTTAAACCATGCATAACTAAAAGAATAGGGTCATCTTTATCAGTTCAGGCCTAGTGCAAATACACTATATATATGAGAAATTTGTACAGAAGGAAAAATATGAAACCATTCGAGAGCTGCTACAAGAAAATAGATAATACATTAGCATTCTCTTAGAACTTCACAACCAATATACGTATAGCTTAGTGTGCAAAGTATATAAATGTATCTCTAAATCAGAGGGCTATATAAAACACATAAAGTTTATTATTTATTCTCAACTTCATCTTATTTAAAAATATTTCCAATTACATTTGTTTCAAAAGATGGGTTTTTTTAAGAAAATGTTAACAGAAACTTGTGCTTTTGTTGTCAAAATCCTCCTCAGTCAATTGCTGTGGTTTCTCATTTGTGTATTACAAATTTTAGTGTAGGCTGCAGAACATTTTTTCTCTTTTTTCTTTTTTTTTTTTTAATGGACTCTGTATGCCTGGATTAGTATGGATTGGATCCTTGGCCACAATAAACTTTCTTGAAAAGAACAACTGTTTGTTTCTAGAAAAAATCTTCTGTATTTGTAAATTGTTTATTATATAAAATATTGCACTTTTGGTCAGATTAGACAATCAGTATAATAGACAAGTCTGTAATTCCACAGCAATACATTTAACTAAAAGTCATATGATCCCTTTTTTTTGGAGAAGGGTGAAGCCTACATGCTAGCATCTAAGTATTTGGACATTAAAGAAAGGTTTTGCCATCTAATGTTATAGGATCTTGTCGTGAGAAGGGCTTGGTATAATGTTCTGAGATAGACAAAAAAACGCCATGCAGACACCTGAGGTAGGCCTTGGGCAAAGATAAGAAGTTTGTTTTTCCTGTCTATATTTAATTTTACATAAACACAAATGTACAACACCTCACTCAATACCTTGTTTCATTCTAAGTTTGTGATAAGTTTGGTTCTCTACATAGAGGATCATTCCTTATTCTAAAAAAATTGTTTCTGTCTTCTTCTAAAGACACTAGAAGATGCTGTCTTGTAATTGCTGTCTTTTAACTAAGACATGGCCATTAAAAGAGAGTGGTCATGACCACTTTTTATATGAGTCCAGAAAAAACAATCCTGAGTTATGTCCATTCTTCCTAATACAGCTGTAGCACTGCACACACACAATAAGGACAACTTTTATAAAATTAACTTCCCATTTAAGAGATTAATTGATGGCCCCTTGTCCTTAGGTGCTATTCTGCCCTAGTGAGGCCACATCTGGAGTATTGTGTCCAGTTCTGGGCCCCACAGTTCAAGAAGGACATGGAACTGCTTGAGAGAGTCCAGCACAGAGCCACAGAGATGATTAAGGGAGTGGAACATCTCCCTTATGAGGAAAGGCTGAGGGAGCTGGGTCTCTTTAGCTTGGAGAAAAGGAGACTGAGGGGTGACCTCATCCATGTTTACAAATATGTAAAGGGTGAGGGTCAGGACGATAGAGCCAAGCTTTTTACAGTGACGACCAATGATAGGACAAGGGGCAATGGTTGTAAACTGGAGCATAGGAGGTTCCATGTGAATATCAGGAGAAACTTTTTCACTGTGCGAGTGACGGAGCACTGGAACAGGCTGCCCAGAGAGGTTGTGGAGTCTCCTTCCCTGGAGACATTCAAAACCCGCCTGGATGCGTTCCTGTGTGATGTACTCTAGGTGACCCTGCTCTGGCAGGGGGGTTGGACTAGATGATCCTTCGAGGTCCCTTCCAACCCTAGAATTCTGTGATTCTGTGATTCTGTGATTCTGTGCTGAGGAGATCATTCCTCTTCCTTTCACCCTAACCTCTGCAAGTGTGAAGGAGCAGCAAGATCCAGTGGCTTCCTTAAGAAAGGTAAAATGAAAACAATTCCCACACAGGCCAAGACACACAACATGGTGCAGTTCCGCAGTGTCTGAGCATGGTGGGCAAAGCCAGATATTGGCAACGGTCTTCAACAGCCTCAGACCCAAGAAGCAGCAAACTAGATCCATTCAGGGAGTCCAGTCAGAAGTCAAAGGTCCCAGGAACAGAGGCAGACTGTAACATAAAATCAAAACACTCATACAAAACCCAATATAAATCCAAGAAATAACCCAAAAAGCTGAAAATCAGTACTTTTTCAGTGTAGGTAGGGCAGGCCTAGGCTTATAAGGAGTTCTGTGCCGATGCGTAGATGGTGTGGGTCTAGGATAGATGGAAGTGGGGCTAGTCAGGGACATTAAAGGCTTTTTGCTGTCTTGAACATGACTAAAATTATTTCCTCTAATTCCTCTTAGATTATTTGTAATAGAAGTGATTTATCAAGACCTTATGCTACAGTTGAAAGTTCTCATTTGTCATCCCATCATAACTCTAGGCACAGGGTTATAAGAATACCTTAAATCTCTAATTTCTTACATCATTGATCTTGAGTTAGAAATTCTGGATTCAGCTCTCTACTCCAAGGCTTTTTGCCCCCTTTGATTTAAGTGCACTTGGCATTAAGTTACCTTTTCTTGTTTGAGTGGCCTCCCTTGAAGATTTCTTTCTGTGAAAAAAGGAAGATAATCCTTAAACTTCCTATCCTGTTATTAAGGGTATTCTCCTGCCAGTTGGAGTAGGGATTCCAACTTGTTCAAGCTCAGATGATCAAGCATTCTGACTAGAACATTGAATGAAAAACAGACAATGACATCTTATCCTTCAGGACCCAAAGCATAGAGAAAACAAAGTCTACTCAGTTTTGTTTGTTTGTTTGGGATTTTTAGTTTGGTTTGGTTTATTTTTTTTTAAGTAATAGTAGGCAAATACACTTTCAGGAGGGTATTTTGCATTGGTTCGCGTGGAAGAAAACAGCATGGAATAGAGTTAAGCTCCTAAACTGCAGACAGGGAATTAATTCATCTATGCAAGAAATTTTCTGTGATGGGTTCTATGCTACTCCCTCATCAAAGTATGGGGTTTTGGATCCTCTCCTCACTCCCTTTTTGCCTTGAAGACTCTATTTCTCCTTGTATACTCTGTCAGGACTTAATACTGAACTCTGGATCCTGCTGTGAAGGTAATTTGAATACAGGCCTTTAAGTAGATGAATTTTTAGTGTCCAAGTCCTTTACTGGCTCTAGCTCCTTGTTGGTATGTGCGCACATATGTGTATATATATATATTTATCAGTGTAATTGCGTATTTCTTCATAACCTGAAACCAAGTTCCTAGTGCAGAATAATTGATTGTGCCCTAAGGAAAGCAATTGGGATTCAATGAGAATTTCTAAACAATGATAATCTCATACGTGTCTTTCTGTAAAGACCCCTTCTACATGAATTTTCTTTCAGTCTTCTGGTTTGGAGCATCATAATGGCTTAGATCACCAGTGAATTGATGTTGAAGACAACCAAGGTTATGAAAAGAAACCTTTCCTTACAAGAAGTAATGATAATTTTAAAAATGCCTACCAAAGAAAACATATTTTTGTACCATTTAGATATATAAAGGAATAATAAAGGAACCTGACAAACTCCAGTTATACCTTTTACATGGCAATAGAGTCATAGAGCAGACACTAAGCAAAAAACTAATGTTGATCAACCTGTAGAAAATGGTGCCAGAACTATTACCATCACACTAAAAAGGAAGATGTATTATTTTTTATATGATGTCTATCATGCAGTTGCCAGATCACTGTAAAAAAAACCTCACAAAAATTGTATAATTTAACTTAACCCCCTTATCAGCGAATATAATTTCCAGGAATCACCAGTTACAGATGTTTTCTATGGGTTGGCTGAGGAAACAGGCCTTGGTTAGGAAGAATTTTAAATCTAATCTCTGTAGCCTTTACAATTACATTTACAACATATCTCGCCTGATTATAAATACCTTGATCAATTAATCTTTATCAATCAAACTAACGTTCAGTGCAGAATTGACATGAGTTGGATATAATAGGTATTTAATGTTAGAATTTATTTACAGTTCAGTTTTCTTAACATGATTGAATTACTGTAGTTATATCTCCACATTGAGAAAATAAAGTGAGAGTAATGAATAGTTAATTAAAAGTAATAGCTTTTGTCTTTTTTTCTTTGTCTAAATGAACAAAGTGACAGCTGGCCGCAACAGATGCCAGTGCTCCAATTTTTGGACAGATGTATTTTCTGTGTAATTTTAAGTTCACAAAGACCATATGCTTCCCACAATTGCTCTAACCAGTTCCTCCATGTTCAGTATTCTGTGATTTGCTTTGAACTAAGGCTTTTGTTCTTCTCTTGAATCTTTCATTATTTGTATTTACAAAGTTGTCAGGCAAGGCAAGAGATACTAGGGTCAAAATTGGATTAATTTTGACCACACATCGCTTCTTTTGAAGTATTTTACTTTTAGACTCAAAGGTAAAATTATCAAACATGGCACTGTCTTTACATCTGTATAGCTTTTCTGCATAACTTTTAAAAGAGGAATTAAAGTAACGAAAATCAATGTTTCCTGTAAGCTCTTGTTAAAATTTAAAAATTAATTTGCTTTAGAAAGGTCCATACTCCCATTTACTTTCATATTGGGGAAAACTTGAATATATTTATTGCTCACATGAAGCTTGGACTTCTTCCTAGAATTGTAATGGAAAACTGGAAAAGAAAGCAAACTACAGGATTGAGTTCTAAAATTTTATGGGCCAAATCTTGATCTTACAAAATGCTGAGCATGCTGTCACTGATCCAACAAAATAATTAGGCCCAGCAATTACAAGAACTGTTTAGCCTCAGGATGAGAGAGATGTCTCATTGGATTCAGCTGGACAGTTCTAATGTTTAGCTCTGAGTCCAAAAGTATATATTTTGTTGGAATCAGTCCAGAGCACTTAGCATATTGTTAAATAGACACTTAAACGAGCCACAGGTTGATCTTGTCCTCACGTTTAGAGCTGTGCAACTCATTATTTTTCAACATAGGCTGAAGTGATGACAGGCAATTAAAGAGAGGTAATTTCAAAGAACTCTGTAAATTTAATATATGATGGGACATAAGGAGGAGCTGGGTTCCCAAAGTCTGTTGCGAGAGCCTGGCATAGAGGTAGTTAAGTCAGAAAACATCAAACCACACCCACCTCAGTGAGAACAGCACATCCATACAAAATTATTTTGGCTGTGCTGAAAGAAGAATTAAGCACAGTATTCTGCCTACATATCAAAGGAAGTAAAGACTAAACAATTTATGATTTTATGTGTATGTTTTATTCACTCATTCTGTCCAAGAAGCATACAGCATGTGCATCCTCACCTGTTAATAATATTTTATCTATTTGGTCAGGGAATAGAATAAGAGTGATAGGGAATAATTAAAATACCTCAGATTTTAAATGTTTAATGGTCATACCTGATGAAATAGAACTGATTCATTCTGTTTGAAAAGAAATATATTTCTACTGCTAAGATAATGGAGGTATTTGATGAATTTGTTCTTCTATGGAAAAAATATATATAGCCCTCCCAACTTTTCTTCAAACCATTTTTGTTTCTAGTACCTTCACATATATCCTCAATTATTAAACGAATTATAGTGTATACACCTAACTTGTATCCTTGTGACCTATGTATTCATCTTGACATTTTAAATTTTCTATTATATTCTAAAGGTGAGATATGTATCTTGTATCTTGTACTGTCTTCTTAGGTTGGAGGAATGGGATGTCTTATAACTTTAGTAAATTATTTCTGTGGTTCTTGGGATCTCAGGAAGAATGTTGTTAAAGTATATCCAATGTCTATCTAGTCAGATCTCTGTTGCTGGCTGTGGACAGTACCAGACAGAATACAGAAAGCAAATTCTTCGCAATAGTCCTGGATAAAATCTGGTTTCCTCTATGCCAGCTGTATGTTGCCCTTTAAAAATTTGAAATTATTTAAAATTCTGAAACCCTTCAATTCACAATTTTCCATAAAATACTTTCTACTTCCAGTTCTCTTGCTGCTTTGAATTGCTCTAGCTTACCCTTACAGTTCAAAATCCTCTTTTTTTTTTTTTTGCTTTTGATCTCAAAGCATATACATGTGTTAAATATGTGCTGAGTAATGAAAGGTTTATGATCTTCAACTTTCCCTCAGTGATCTTTGTCAAGACCATTGCCATGCGCAGTAAAGTCTCCTGATAAACCTTTTGTATCATTATATCTTAGAGTTCTTGTGACACCTCAAGTGATGCTATTGTGAATATCTAACTCATTCCACCACTCAAGTTTTTCTTTTCACTTTGCATAGAATAGCTGAAAAATGTCCTTCTTCACTTGCTTTTTTTCCCCCTTCCTTCCATTTTAGTATTTTAACAGAATAGTCCATTAGAATAACGAAGTATATTTGGACTTAAGTTGTGTCTATGCCTGTCTATGTATTTGACTTGCAATATCCAACTGTATGTCCTTACAGCACACAATGTAGAATTTTACAAGAGCTAAGGAGTATTGAACCACTAGGTCAATGTTCCCAGACATGTAGAACATTAGGTTACTCTTTCAAAAATGATTACCTACCATTTGGTATACTCATACAGATGTGTGTACATAAGTTGGTAACTAGTGTTTAACTCAGTTTACAAAAGTAATGAAAATTTGCTAATTCAATCCATTTCCTAGCAACTACAGTCATTCATTAGTAAATTGCCTGCCTATAAACAATCTATAAGCATGGTTTCTTCCCAAAACTGTTTGCATAATCTGGTTTATCTTCAAACTTGAATAGGCATTTTGTGGGATACCAAGAAACGGAGTCAGATTTATCAGGTTAATCATATGATAAATTTCTTTTATTGCTGCATATTCCAGGTGATCAAAGGGATGGCCCATTTGTGCAATTCCAGTGAAAATGAGGGCTCATACAGTGTTCTTCCATGAATCTAAGAACCTTTCTCAGGGTAGAAGATACAGCTAATAAAATGTTCCCTAGTGTCACTAGTGTACTAAATATGAAAATAAATAAATAAATAAAATAATTACTTCTTTATAATTTATTGATTTCAAGAGCACACTTTCAAGATGATACCTATAAGGCCCCATAAGACATGCACACCCATTCTCTGAATCTTCATCAATCACCTTAATTCTGAACTTTAAACGTTTTTGTTCCTGTAAGTTAGAAGGAATAGCAAAATTTTGTTCACTGAAAAGCAGAGTAAATATTTCAGAGTCCTCTTTTAACTTTCAAAACAATCTTCAAGGACACAGTCTGGGCAAGAAAGAGTTTAGAACATCTCTGTTTACATATGAGTGATAGGCGCATCATCCTGTTCATAAACAGCGATGTTTTTTGAGTTATTAGAGTCTAGGGTCTTTTTAAAATTTTATTTTTCTTTTACAACAGTAGTGGGGGGAAAGAAAAAGCTAACAATGTTTGATTTTTGGGTCTTATTTCCTCATGCTAAGGGTCTTGTTGATAGACAGTATTAGTAGGACTGAAAAATCAGAGTCAGCACTTTGATAGATTTTGTGAAATCCACTATTTGATCAGTTCTAAGAACATTCAAACAAGAAAGTAGCATGTCACTACAAAATGTTTCTCTGTTTGGAAATCCATGAAGGGAACCTAGTACTCTTCTATTATTTTAGCTGTATTTTTAGAAATTCTTCTTGGAGAACCACAAATCCAATGTTCAGAAGAAGATGAAAGATTTTCAAGGAGTTTCATGAAGGGGAATTGTAAGACCTGTTTTGATATACTCTTTTGAAATTGTTAGGATTGTTCTGTATTCTGTTTTTGTATTATCTAGTTTTAACCATGGTAACTGAATAATAATGGCTGTTCTACATTTTAATGAATATCATTGTCAGGAAGTCTTCTTTTAAATATATCCAGATCTCTTTTCCCTTTCCCAAGTTACAGTTGAATTTCTCACACAGTACCAGGACTCTTTCTGTCCTGGAACTACCCTAAACAATCCTTGTGCCTACAAGATACCTGAAACCTTTGGATGTTCAGTGATTTATTGTATATACTGCTACATTACTATGTTAATGGGTTTGAGTATGTGTGGGTACTGTGAACTTGGGGTTGGGGAAGATTAAATAATTGAATTCTATATTTATGAAGCTCATAATGTCAATATGTGCTCATGCATCTCAACAAAGAGACCAAACATGCATCAGACTGACTTTTCTCCTTTCAGTGTTGTTCTTTTGCAAATGTATTATCTAAACTTGTTTCTGAACAGTTTCCTCTTGTACACAAAAATAAACAGACATAAGAAAAAAAAAGGAAAAATTAACTAAGCTGAGAAATGAAGGCAGATTTTCAAAATCTCTGAAGCTTTGCATGCCCAATATTAGTGGCATGTTAAAAGGTTCTGATTTTCAATAGGTCTTTGCTGAACATCATGTATATAGAAGGATTCTTTAAATGCTTTTTTTCAAGGCATCTGAACAAAAGGCACCCAAGGTGACTATTTAAAATTTGAACAGAGCATAAACACTGGTGCTCTAACATATTCAGAAAGATTAGCCCAAAGCCCTGCCTTGGGCCCTCAGGGGCTGGACTGGCTGGGAGGGGGACAGGTTTTCCATGCAACGTTCTCCTTGTTTCCTTTCCCAACAAAAACCTTCTTAGCAACGGGGGTTTCTTTCAATTAAATCACAGTCTTTTTGGAACTTGCTTAGTTTCCTAAGGATGTGATGTGCACATCTTTGTGTAGATGAGGCACAAACACCAAACTTGTCATATTTGAGTGTTGGAAGTTAAGCTTCTGTAGATGTGCTTCAGTTCATGAATACAAATGTCCGTTGAAATTCAGAGTTCTTTGTCCAAATGCCTATGTTTTCTTTAATGAATAAAATAGTTCAGGGTCTGTCCTGTAGTCCTGAGGCCAAATGCAATGGCCAATCTCGTATTCAAATCGCAAAACTCTCCAAAACAGGATGGACTCGTTTGTGTTCCTTTCTGGGAAGGACTGGTCTTGCTGCTCCTTGGTGAGCTCTATATCATGCTCGGGCATTGCCTAGGAGAACATTTGTGACCCTGGGCCAAGTAATGCCAGGAAATGTGCAATCAAACAACTATAGGTTATTTGCACTATGTTAACAGTTTATTGTTTTGTTGCCAACACATACAGATACTTTTGTGCAAGTGTTCACACTTCTTACTTGGCCCTGATTAGTTTACTAGGGCAGCTGTAACCAATGCAGTGAGGTTTTGGGGTTAGATTGTTTGCTTGTCTGTATGCTTTGCTTTTAAACACCAGCAGAACAACAAATTCTAAAACATTTCAACTTGTCCTTAAACTGAAGAAGGTAGATTTACACACAAAAACTTTAAATGAAGGAAAGAATACTTATGGATGCTTATGTTTGGGCCTAGAAGGCTTGTAATGATTTCCCAGTCCACCAGACTTTCTGTGAAACCACCAAAACACCTCTCTGTGTTTCAGTTCCACACCTGCGAAGTCGTAATTTCCATTCTTCCCAGGAGCCCTATTAAAAATCTTAAGGCTGGTTGACTTTCTGACAATTGCAACTCTGTCATAGTGCACAAATAAATAGGGAATGATTCTCTCTAGCTCTGATTGTTAGAGCAAATTTAGTCTATAACTATCTTGATTATTCTGGAATTCAACAGTTATTACCATAGCAACCTGTTTTAATAACTTCTGAAGTGCACAAAATACACTAGAATTAGGTTAATTCTGCTGTTAGACACTGTGCATAATATTCAACTATCTGGATCCCCATGGAGACTACAAGGAATGCACATTCCAAAACAAGAGCTTAATCAACAAATCAAAGCATCATACCTGCCAACGAAAGCAGATATTTTCCTCTTTTTTTCACAAAATGCCTTTATTACCTGCAATATTTATTTAAAAGGAGAATACTAATTTTAAACTGCATGATCTTAGTGAAAACAATACTGTGTACAAAAACTCTTGACATTAACCCTCCTATCTCTGGAAAAGATGCTTCAGGATTAAAGAGAAGGTTATCTTTTTTTATAGCTTTATACCCCACCAAATACCAAATCATTATAAGAATACAGTCTTTCTGATAATGTTTTGAAAAGTTTGCTCATGTACAAATGGATAAATTCTTCAATTTCATTTTAGCTTCCATTGAACTCTACTAGGCTGTCTAGATAATTGTGTTTTTTAAAATCTTTTCCTTTGGGTCACTGATACTTGAGGTCAAGAGTGATCAGTGCAGGTAGGTAATGTGTTGAGAGGAATTACTTCCATGATTACATATCATGAGAAAAAGCCAAGAAAAGTACCATTTATTTTCAGTACATCTTTTTTGAAAATAAAATAAGAAGGCATTTGTAATATAGCATACTTGTTGCATTTTCAGTCTTTTGTCTGCAAGTGTCTGCAAGCTTTGGATACCAGACAAAGAAAACACAGAAAGCTGAGGATAGATGAAATAAAATGGAATAATAGAAGCTGATTTAAAGGCTTCTTTCCCCTTCATTTACATAAATGCATCTAAAATACAACATAATTCTACACTTTTCTCTTCCATTTCTATGAGTTTGTAAAATTCAGTTTCATATTCCCTTTCTAGGTATTTGGATTTTTTTTCTTGGACAAGTTTTTTGTGTCCTACAGAATTAGTTTAGAGAGGAAAATGAAATTTAATCTTAGTACTTCATGTAATATTGTCAATCCATATGACTAATCTCATATTTAGCTTCAAGTTAAAAAAATAGATAAATTAATTTCCAAACAAAATGATGGAAGAAGTATAACCAATGTGTGCAGACATTCTTTTGTTCAAAATTTTAAATTGTTAGTTTAAATTGTTAATTGTATTACTAAATATAGTATTGACATTTTCCTAACAACTGCATCTTGCAGTATGATATGTTACTTCTTTCCTTAAAAAGGATCAAAAAATTGTGTTTGTGAATCTAAATTTTAATTCTGTTTCAACTGTATCATATTTTCTAAACTCTGTGTGAAGAGACGCTTAAGGACATACCTCATCAGTTCATCTTCTATGCCAAAGAGTTGTCATATGTTTTTTGGTGCCAGTCCCATCAAGGTATTGCAAGTCTGCAGGGGATATTACAAGGGAAGTAAATACTGACACGCAGACCTCTTGGGAGTTGTAGCTTTCAACTGAAATGTCAGTGGACTATTTTGATTTTTGAATTTTGATATTTGAACATAAATGGGGGAGGGAATCAAGAGGGTGGGGAGGAAACCCAGAACTCAGAATATCAAGTTCTGGTATGTATAAAGTATAATTATTGTATTATTTTTCAATAATAACAATGACATGTTTAAATTTCTGACATTGACACATGTCAGAAATATATATATAGTATATATAGAGAGTACAAATGTGTACTGTATTCATTGATGTTATATGAATTTCTATAAAAATAAATAAGGACTTCCAAGATCAGTTCAGCTGCTGAGAAGAATTGCACTGTATCTAGCCAATGTTCTGCCACATCACAGTGTCTAAATGACACCAATTACTCAGAGGGTAAACCTTGGTTTTGGAACTATGATCGGGAGAGCTGGCAGCAGGAGTCTAGATACTCTGGGGAAAGCTAAGTCATAAAAGAGGTCACTTTTGCACTGGCTACTTCCTATAAATGAGTGAATCTTCTGGTTTTTAAATCGTGCTGAATGTTATTTCAAGCTATAATTATGAAACCATATTTTTTCTCTTAACAAATTTGATCTAGATTTTCATGAAAATACAAGCTTGACAAGATATAACAATGCAAAAATTTACAAAGTTAGTGCTCCACCCACTGAGAATGTTACTCTATATCTGAATCAGACATGAGTCAACATCTAACAATTATTTAGAAGGGGATAAGGTGGTATACTACTAAACAAAGCTCTTTTCAGTAACTACAAAATTAAAAGTAATATTTTAGATTGTTGTCATTTACTTTTCACTTTGTTGTGATCCTGAGGACTGGTGAATGCAGTGCACGAAGTATTATTTTTGTTTATTTGTAACTCCTATCATCAAGCTTTGATTAGCCAACACAGTTCCCATGATCAGTCAACAATGACCTTGAGGTTTTGTTGCCTCACCCATAGACTCAGGCAAGTGTAGACTAGAATGTTTGTTCGTACCTTTAAAAGTAGTTCAGAAGATTATATTGGGCAGTTACTGTGACCCTGGCCTGTAGAAGTCCACTGAACTTCTAATCTGCCACGTATCATGCTGTGGCTTCTAGATGGCCGAATTCAGGCTGTAAAGAAGAGATATTGCTGTTTCTTCTTTTATTCAACTCTAATAGTACAGTCTTTGTGCTTTCATAAATGTTTTTTAAAAATGCAGTTTGGACTAAGGTTTGCTCCACAACAGCTCCTGATAGGAAGCAGAAAAAGAAAATGAAAGAATTTGTGTGTATTCATAGTGTTCTAAGGCTTTTAAATAATTTTCTACCTTTTCTTCCTTTCTTTCTAGTGGTGGCGGGAAGGTAAGTGCTTCAAACAACTTTCCCCCTCCTCCAAAAGTGACAAAAAGCTTATATTCATTCTGAGTTTTACCAGGAATTATTGAAGTGTGAGCTGAAGTTTTTCTTATTGTTCCCCACAGATTGGGGAACATCCCAATATCCCTCAAATATTAATAAACTTCTATTGTTATGACATTGTTATGATATTCAAGGTAAAATTTAAAATAAAAAAAATGATTTGCATATATATGTAATTCAAACATATATACACTCAAATATTTTTATACAGCTTACCTGATACAGCTCTTCTTTACTTATGGCAGTTGTGTTCAGGATGCCCATCTCCCTGAGATAGAAGTTAGGGATGGAGAGCTGAGCGAGGCCCCCGTAATTCATGAGGAAATGGTTAGCGACCTTCTATGCCAACTGGACACCCACAAGTCTATGGGCACAGATGGAATCTACCCTGGAGTAATGAAGGAGCTGGCAAAAGAACTTGCTAAGCTGCTTTTAATTATTCACCAGTAGTCCTGGTTAACTGGAGAAGTTCCAATTGACTGGAAATTAGCAAATATAACACCCATCTACAAGAGGAGTCGGAAGGATGATCTGGGGGACTGCAGGCCTGTCAGTCTGACCTTGGTACCAGACAAGGTCATGGCACAGTTCATCCTGAGTGCCATCACATGGCACATACAGAACAATCATAGGATCAAATCTAGTCAGCATCAGTTTATGAAAGGAAGGTCTTGTTTGACCAACCTGATCTTGTTCTATGACAAACTGACCTGCTTAGTAGATGAGGGAAAGGCTGTGGATTTGGTCTATCTAGACTTCAGTAAAGTGTTTGTCTCTGTCACCCACAGCATTCTCCTAAGAAAACTGGCTGCCCATGGCTTGGATGGATATACTCTTTGTTGGGTAAAAAATGGCTGGAAGGACGGGCATGGAGAGTGGTTGTTAATGGAACTAAATCCAGTTGGTGGCCAGTCACTAGCGGTGTTCCCCAGGGCTTGGTGTTGCAGCCAGTTCTGTTTAATATCGTTACTGATGACCTAGATGAGGGGATCAAGTGCACCCTCAGTAAGTTTGCAGATGACACTAAGTTAGGTGGAAGTGTTGATGTGCTTGAGGGAAGGAAGGCTCTGTAGGGAGATCTGGACAGGCTGGATCGATGGGCAGAAGCCAGTGGGATGAGGTTCACTAAGGCCAAGTTTTGGGTCCTGCACTTGGGCCACAACAACCCCAGGCTCTGATACAGGTCAGGGAAGAGTGACTGGAAAGCTGCTCAGCAGAAAGGGTGTTGGGGCTGCTGGTTGACAGCCGGCTGGACATGAGACATCAGTGTGCCCAGGTGGCCAAGAAGGTCAATGACATCTTGACCTGCATCAAGAACAGTGTGGTCAGCAGGAATAGGGAAGTGATTGTTCCGCTATAGTTGGCACTGGTGAGGCCACACCTTGAGTGCTGTGTTCAGTTTTAGTCCCCTCATTTCAAAAAAGACATTGAGGTGCTGGAGCGTGTCCAGAGAAGGGCAACAAAGCTGTTGAAAGGACTGGAAAACATGTCTTATGAGGAATGACTGAGGGAGCTGGGGTTGTTCAGTCTGCAGAAGAGGAGGCTCAGGGGGGACCTCATTGCTCTCTACAACTACCAGGAAGGAGGTTGTAGTGAGGCAGGTGTTGGTCTTTTCTGCCGTGCCCATAGTGAAAGGATGAGAGAAAACAGCTTTATATTGAAGCAGGGGAGATTGAAATTGGACATTAGGAAAATTTTTTTCACTATAAGGGTGACTAGGTATTGGAATAGTTTGCCCAGGGAGATGGTGGAGTCACTGTCCCTGGAGGTGTTCAAGAGGTGTCTGGATGTGTCACTGAGTGATATGGTTTAGTGGTGATGTAGGCAGGCGGTTGGACTGGATGATCTTGAAGGTCTCTTCCAACCTTAGTGATTCTATGATTCTATTGGATGATTCTATTCTATGATTCTATGATTTTCTCAGATCAACCCCTCCTCAGTCTATACAAGAGAGTTGTTGATTTGCAGACTGGTTATATTAAAATATATTTTATCCTTCTTCTTTTTGAAATTAGTTTTCTCTCATATTAGTGATATTTAGCATTATTGCTTTGCAGAAAAGTTAGGAGAGATCAGCACTGGACAGGAGATTAATTAATGGATAATTAATAGTCTTGAAACCTAACAAAAATAAGATTAACTACATCAGTGTAACACATTAAGTCATTTAAGAACAGACTAATAAGACTTATTTTAAATCTAGGTTGATATTCAGTTGAAAGAGTCAAAGGAAAGGAGTAGTGAAAATTCTTGGTTAGTTATATAGAGGATAGAAACAGAGAAGTGTACACTGTAAAAGTCACTGATGAGAATTAACCTGGCATACTACACACACTTCAGGAAATATGAATGTGAAATCAAACCAGAATAGGAAAGAGCCACTAAAGTGGTCGCAGCAAAGAAGTTTGTAGGAGGCAATTAAGTTAGCTTGTTTTACTAAGCGTATCAACACTGAAAGGGTTAGCAAATATAATATATATGTATAATATATATATAAATGAAACATATATTAAATATAAATATAGCAATATGTGTGTTCTATACATGTGTGCAAGACACGCTTAAAAGCCTCAAAAAGTATAACATTTTCTAAAAAAAAAAGTAACTTTAATATGTTTAGTCTCAAAATGATTAAAAGAGGAATAAGATTTTGAAACAGCTTTCCTAGAACATTCTCTAGCAGAATGAGAGGAAGGGAGGAAACAACTACTTTTTAAGATGAAACTTGATGTGTTTATGACACAATCATGCAGTGTAGTTCCCTGAAATAACAGTGTGAGGCACAATGACCTCCAGAATAGTTGTAGCTGTCTGAGATTTTGACCTCCTAATGCTGCTAAGCGACATCTGGCATGATTATAGTTCATGACCACTTTGAATCTGAATGGGCCACTGCCAGATAAAGCTTCAAGATTCAGTAAACATATTTCATACAAATGTCACCCATTTAAATATAAATAACTTAGCAAAACTCTCACAAGGAAGCAATAATGAAAGTCCGTATTTTCATTCAGTCAATAAATCGCTCATGCTCCAGGAGACCAAATTTAAATATTTTTATGAGGTTATTTCTCTCCCATTATGGGTAGGACACACAACTAACCATATATAAGACCTTTGTTACAATGAGGGGTGAAACAGGACTAACTTTACTGTCTCTGAATAAAACATTTATTAATGGAGTATACTATGTAACAATATTATTAAAAATTTCTTTCTTTCAAACCAATCACTGATTTAGCAAAGAAATAAGATTTATCTTTCTATAAATAACAGATAGTGAAAAGATATTTTTTATTTCCATGTGTTGCTGACTTGAATCAGCTTTACCTTACTATGAAATCCAAGAGGAAAAAAAAGGCAGCAGTTTTACTCTGAGGTAGATTAGGGCTATGTCTATAAAGTAGAATAGAAAGGTCTTAACATATAGTAAAAGCTTCTGTATATGCTAATTCTATAACATAATACTAATATAAAATTAATATACAAAATAGACATTTTTGAAATCTTAGGCACCTATCATATACTTCAATTACAGAGAAAACATAGGAAAGGACCATGGTAGTCCCATATAATAAGATTTTCTTAATAGTTCTGGTCATCTCAAAGACAATTTGGCTCGAACAAGGTCATGTTCTCAGCTGAAGGTAACACCAATATCTGGCATTAGAGAGAAATGAAAAAAAACAATCCAGACTGTGAAGTTTCTTCCCAAGGGTAAATGTTATTTTTAATTGGTGAAAAATAGAGCATACTAATTCTATCAAATCCGTGAATGAATTACATATGTGACTATGTTCACTTGATTAGGGTAATGCTTATGAAGACAGTTTTGGGAAGGGAAATGTATAAATAAACATCTAAGGATATTTTGTCAGTAGAGCAGTATTTGCAGAGCAAACTCTGCGAGAATTGTATTCTCCTACCATTGTAAAGTTTCTTACATCAGTTTTTTAAAACTCATAAACAGCTGAAGGGCTCCCCAAAATATGCCTTTATTACTATGAAATTATTTATACATTTTCAATATAAAATTATTAATATCCTTCTTTTTTGAAATGTGATATTGCTAAGAATTAAGAAATTGTCTGCACCCCTCTTTGCAATTAAAGTAAGTTCTGTAGACTCTGTTTCAGGACTCTTTAGTAGAGAAAGATAGATGAGCTTTCTTTCATTTAAATAGAAAAGAAACAATAGCCACAAGTGAAAAAAAAACAAAACAAAAAAATACACCAAAACCCAACCAACCAAAACAAACAAAAAAACCAAACCAACCAATCAAAGAAATAGGAAAATCTGCCTGAACAAAATAAAACACCTTTTTACTGTGAGGTTGATCAACACTGGCACAGGTTGCCCAGAGAGGTTGTAGAATCTCCCTCCTTGGAAATACTCAAAAGTCATTTGGACATAGTTGTGGGCAGCCTGCTCTAGATAACCCTTCTTGAGCAGGAGAGTTGGGCAAGACAATCTCCAAAGGTCCCTACCAATCTCAACCATTCTGTGATTTTTGTGATACTGTGATAATCCTGTATAATATTCTCAGATTCTCCATACTGACATTTGCTTGACCAAATCTTTTGTTGTTTAAAAAGACATATGATGACAAAGTTTCAACTTTTCAGCATATTTTCAGTAGCATTCAGAATTAGTCTTATTTTTCACTTACTAATACTACACAAAAACCTAATCTGAGGAAAAGATATATCCTGTATCTTAGTAGTAGTAAAAAAAAAAAGAGGAGAGATAAAAATAATCAATTAAAAATACTTACAGAATTATAATACAAAAGTATATAACAAACCATAATGTCAGCTTGATTTTTTTTAACTAATTCTAGATGCTGTTGTCTAGGGTTTCTGAGCAACTCATTCTCTAAACTACCTATTTAAGTTAATGTGCAAATGGCTATTCATGCTTCAGTGCTTCTATATCAGCTTTTATTGAAGGCTGTTTTCAGAACTATTTTTATTATGTTTGCTGATTGATTAATATTTCACTTCTTAGCAGCAATTGAAAGAAAACTTGGGATGATTAAACAAATTAAACAGTAAGCCTTCTCCATGCTTGGATTGCTGCCCAAGACTTATATAAGTCAAAACAATGATCAACACATGATATGGACTTTATCAGTATAGATTTTAAGTGAGTGTTGTGGAAAGTAATTTAAATGAATGCCTTGATTTTTATTTATAAGTACAAAAACCCAACCATAATTTTATAATATTTTCAAAAAGTAACATCTATAATATCAATCATAAAATCAGAAGAAATCTTGGATTTATGACTGTGCACAGTCTTGCTTTCTTTAATAAAACAAGAACTTTATAAGAATATGACAGAAGCACTGCATGCTGCACATTCACCCCTGAATTTTCAAGTGTTGGGCCTCTGGATCTGAATTTAAAGGCAATGCTTGCTTTGGTGAACAATAGGTAGACCATATCAAACACCAGCAGGCAATTCTGCTTCCATTCACAATGTTTTGGGTGGCTGACTTCATTATAATATGCCATTATAATACACCATTTGAAAAGCTGAGCAGGACATAACTCTAATTTGAATAGGGTAAGGAGAGAAGGGTATGTGGGTATGGTGCATCGTGTGATTAGAAATATTCAACCATGCTGGGCAGTTGCCCTGAAGGGAAAGAAGGAAATCTACTGTTTGCCTAAACATTTTGTCCACAGTAAATCACACAGTAAAGATCAGTTCTTACAGAAAGCCTCAGCAGAAAAAAAATATAGCTAAATGGACAGAAAAAGATACAGATATGCTATAAAACATCACACACACGTATACATGGAAAGGTCACTTGAGCTATATTGATATATTATGTCCATGCATAATATATACATGTATAAGTCTAGAAGAGCACATATAAAAGACCACAGATGTATGATTTTGAATTACTATTTCTTTTGACCTGCATGAACAAAAGATTCTTTAGCGGAAGAGAACTCAAATGTTCCTTCAGTGAAAATGACCAAGTGTCCATAGAACTGACTCAATTTCTTCATCAGACTATTGGCAATCATGCATCAGATTATTTAGCACACTGACATTTATGCCAACTGTATTACTATTGATATTCTGGACCTTATTGATGTCTGAGATGGTGCACTATACTGTGCTGTATGAGGATGAGTATATCAAAACAATAATTATTATACAAATCATTCTGGAATTATCCTTTGGCTGAGAAAGACATTAATATAGTAAAATGTTTTATAGAGATATTTTACTCTTTTATCTCAGAGGAAGAAGAGAAGAATTAATATCAATATAAATTCAGTGGAATGGTTCTTCTGCTCTATGGAGGATGTGGTTCAACCTTTTTTTACTAAGTCAAATTAAAGTGCAAGGTCTGGACAGATTTTAAATACTTATAACTGAAAATACCATCCTGAAAATCCCTGTTCTTCTGGCATTGAGCCCTGGAGGAACTTAAACTCTGTAGAAGATGATTTCTATCTGAAAATTCCTTAGGCTCCTGAAGTTCTGATTCTGTACATGCCCAGAAGTGCCTTGGTTTTGTAGGGTTCAACAAATTGCAAATTTCACATCAAAACCTGACTGGTATTCTAATACGAACTGCTCTTTACCTTCTGAGCTCCTTTCTTGCTGAAACCTTGCCACTGTAAGGAAACACGGAAGACACATTAAGCCAGGAACAAAGAGAGGGGAAGAGAGACAGAGCATGGGGGCTGATTTTGCTTCATATTAGATGAGAAACCAGTAACTTGCAATTCTTGTAGAAACTATTTTCAGAGACATTTCAGTCATAGCAGGGACTAGAAACTGATCTCTGATTCTCTCAAGCACTGCAATCACTGTGCTACAGAATGCCGGTTTTTAACTGAATCCTTTCTGAGACAGGGCTGAAGGCACTTTTTTACCCTCAGTATTTCTTACTATCTAGCTCAGCTGAAGACTTTGGATACCATTTCTAGATGTTTAACTTTCCCTGAGCCTTGCTGTAAGGCCTTGCTGTAAGGCTCCAGGCTTGTCTTTGGGGACAGGCATCAGGAAGTGGGCATTTTGGAGATAGATAAACTGTTACAGGGACTAAGATCTTTTGGATACAACTAAAAAGGAAAAACACCATTTCTATATTCAGTGCACTTCATTTAATAGACAGAATATGAGACACAAACCAAATGTCCATATTTATGCAAGTGATCTGTGGCACATTTTGAGCTGTTATCCAAACTGTCCTGACTTGTTTTGTTGTCATGTTAGGAGTCTAAAAATAAAAGAATTAGAATAAAAAAATCTGTGCCCATTCCTTTGATGATTTGCTATCATTTAATTCACAAGAAATATATTACTGGACTATATTTAAAACACATTGTTATATGTTTAATGCATGACAGACTGACTTCATTAAATCTTAATAGGGGTATATACCTTCCTGTTAATTGTTGTTGGTGTTTCAACCCCTCCCTCCCAAAAAAGTAGGCAAAATATCATAAGATGCCATACTTATAGTGTTCTGAAGGAGGTATGAAAACCTAAATAACAACTAAAGGAATTATGTTAGGTTCTTTTAGACACGCAATTAGTCACAAATAACTTAATTGCAAAACTTTATGTATGTATACATTTGATATACTGAATTAAATTGTTGTTGATTGCATGCCTCTGCAGATGTATACTACATGAGCTGTAACTCTTTGGATTCACTTGCATGTCATCTTTTTCCATTTCGCTACATAAAGTTTAAATGTGATTGTCACTCCTGCATATATTTTATTCAAAGGGCAGGAAGTATGAATTTATACAGTACTATAAAAAGTAATTTGATTTGATCTCCGTTTCTTCCCTAATCATTCCTAACTTCCTGCTTCCATTAGATTTGCTACTGAACATTAAGTATTTCAGACAGATATCTGCAATAGCCTATTTCTGATATCTTCCTGATAAAGGTAAATTGAATCCTAGTGTAAATGAGTGCTTCTATTACTTTCCCTGAAAGACTCTAATCTACTAAAACACAGACAGAGATATTTTTGACTTTTTATAACAATTCTTCCCCCTAAAATGAAGTCCATGATTTTCTGACTCAAAAAACTGAACTATGCAATTATAGATATGGTTAAAAGTTGTTAATGCATTTTAACAGTAGGAAAACTGTAAGTAGCTCATTATGGGTTTGGTCCTTTTTGGCTAATTCATTTTTTTTCAATAGTTACTGGAATATTCTAGGCATATCTTGGACATTGCCACTCCAGACATCTTGAAATTGAATCTTTGCAAAAATAATGCTGCTGCTGAAACACTAAGGATTCACTGTTGTTTATATTGTAAAGGTTGGAATTAGTGTTTCTAATGATACATATCTGAGGGTGAAAAATAACACTTCTAGGTCCTTGAGCTGAAATACATGTTTTCAATGAGCACAATTTGAATAAAGTGCAGTATTTCTAGAGATGGAATAACTCTACAGGTAATAGAGTAAATTCATTATAATGATTGACATTGACAGGTTACATCTCTGGTGAGTATCTACCCCCGATAAAGTGTGCAGTATAACTGAATGAAAATATGAGATAAATAAGTTTGGAGAAAGCCATTTCGTTAAAAATACCTGTGCAATAAAGGTAAGCTGTATTGTCAACAGTGTTAAAGAGAATAAAGAATTTCTCTAATAACAATTATTTGAAACCTTCTAGCAACCCTTACTGGAAGGATATTTTTAGTATCTATTAAGTAAACTAAGACAGAAAAAATAAATAAGCCTTTTAAATTGGAGCTCTGCCTGAGAGAAGACTATATAAACAGATTCAAAATAAACATTGAAGAGGATCTCAGCTGATATAACCCAACACAGTTTCACTTATTCAGCAGTGTTGTTCAAATTAACTGCTGCTGAAGTTCTGGCAGAGGGAGTTTATTTTACAGAATATGGTCTCTGCATTTTAGAATTCAAACATGCTCTCTTGCTAGATATGTTTCAAACAATACTTGAATAAAGATCCTTCTAGGGTAGTTTATTCTGTTAATACTAAGAATGTTGAATGACCTCGGTTCTAGGATAAGTAATAACCTGTGATTTCATAAACTTGTAGATTAAGAGGAATATAAAGGACCATTATGAATCATAGTGCTTGACCTCTTGTTTGGCACATGCCAGAGAATTATGTCAATTGAAATAAAGTGATTAGCAACCTCCATTTCTCTCCATTTAAATGCTTGTGATGCTTGTGTTGCTGAAGACTGCAGGCTCTGAGCCTGATAGGATGCAAAACGCAGTTACTAAGGATCTTCTCCCTCTCCCACTGTAGTGCAACTGAATTATAAAAGTTCTGCTGTAAACCTGTCTCTCCTGGGCAAAAGAAACTGCATAATTTCTTTTGTTTACCTCCCCAAGGTCTTTATTAACACACGTACTTGGAAGACATTATGTTATTAGTTGATTAGTAATGCAGAAATAGTTTCAAACATGAACTTGAATTTCACATATGCCAATGATGAGCTTTCATTATTCACTCCTTATGATATTGTTTAGGTTTTTTAGACAGTTACTTGACAACAGTAATCCCTTCCTTTTGAGAAATTCTGACAATTTATTTTGAAGATCTTTCTCGTAAGAAGACACTGTGCAGGGACTTGGCACAATGGAGCATTATGGAAATAGAAATCATCCCACTGACTCTGGAGTCTGCGACCGAGTTGTACATATACTATTGCCTTCCTGTTGACAACCTGACTGGGCAGCCAGCATAACAAAATTCTCTAGTGACTGAGCTAATCTTCATACTACACTTTATGCTGCCAAGGTAAAAAGGGTGACCAATACAAAGAGAATACAGACAACATTGCCCAACTCAAAGCTGTTTGCCAGCTGCTATTTCAGCCCTGGAGGACATACATAGTTTGAGTAATTTAGAGCAACTATTTTTAAACAGGCTTGTACAATTCACACACAGTTTTGTAAGCAAAACACTTGCAAAGGTGAGCTTTCTTCATTCTCCATATCTGTAAATATTCTTTAACCATAATCAAGGACTCAGCTGTTTATTTATAAATAATTTCTGCCTGACAGAGCAAATAATCATGGAGTGAGACCATGAAAGAAACCAGCTCCTGCTTCTGAAGCATTTATCTTCAGAAGTAGAGAAAAAAGGAATATGTTGAAAAATATATACTCAGACATACAATATCATGTCATTAAACCTTAGACTGAGGAATCCTCACTGTTCTCTTTTTTAAACAAACCTCTTATTCTACAGTGTGTTGATTTGTATCAGGCTGTTTTTTCTTCTCTTTATTTAATGAAATATTTCCTAACTGATCCCTATAGAGAAAGTAGTGCCTCTATGATACAGACTTTCATCAGAGCTTCTTTGTACACCATCCTCATTCCTAGAGCAACATTCAATTATTCTGAGTAATTTTGAGTTATTCTATTTATTATCTATCATTATTCTATGAATTATTAACTCTGAATTTTTCAATTATTTGTAAAGATTTCTTTCAGTACATTCATTCAGTTTCAGTCTATTTATTCTTTGTAAAAATAAGGAGTTAAAGCAAAAAATGTCCTTAAAGCATACAGTAGTATGTAAAAAAGTCTTTTGAGACAAATGCAAACATATGCTATGTAAATGAACTTTCTCTTTAAATGACGGGCAGTTCTGCTGAAATTAGTTCTTCATTCTCTTGTTGCAACCCAAACAACACTCACTTTAGTGGGTATTCAGTTGAAGTCTAAACCAGTGATGAATGTAGGACTTCCATGCTGAAGATTCAATGGCTATCTAATCCTGTATTTCTTTTTTAGAAAGAACTGCTCCTGAAAAGATCCTGGGGTGCATTAGAAAGGGGGTGGTTAGTAGGTCAAGAGAGGTTCTCCTCCCCCTCTATTCTGCCTTGGTAAGGCCACATCTGGAGTATTGTGTCCACTTCTGGGCCCCACAGTTCAAGAAGGACAGGGAACTGCTTGAGAGAGTCCAGTGCAGAGCCACAAAGATGATTAAGGGAGTGGAACATCTCCCTTATGAGGAAAGGCTGAGGGAGCTGGGTCTCTTTAGCTTGGAGAAAAGGAGACTGAGGGGTGATCTCATCCATGTTTACAAATATGTAAAGGGTGAGTGTCAGGACGATGGAGCCAGCTTTTTACAGTAATGACCAATGATAGGACAAGGGGCAATGGTTTTAAACTGGAGCATAGGAGGTTCCATGTAAATATCNAGGTGACTCTGCTCTGGCAGGGATGTTGGACTGGATGATCTTTCGAGCTCCCTTCCAACCCCTAGGATTCTGTGATTCTGTGATTCTGTGATTCATTCCTAAAAGTAAAATAAAATACATAGAAAAAAGCTAAGCATAATTATTGCAGTAACACATGTCTGCCGAAGTCATGCCAGGTTTCATATAGTAGATTTGATCTCTATCAGCATAGATAGTTCCACTAATGCTAAAAGATTAATCTGACATAAAGTAACTGTGAAACTGCTAATGTCTTTCCCAATGGAAAATATAATCCTTACTTTTGTTCATGGTTTGGGTTTATTATTTGAAATGCCTTCACTTCTGTGGGATAATATAACTTGATATGGGTCGTTATAAAAATGCTTTAAGATCTGTGGCTTTACAAATCAGTTAGATTTCCTTTTTTTTCTATAGACTTTTACAAGTACATAAATAATATATGGTAAGTACTTCACAGTTTTGTGTGTGGTATATAAAACTGCATTTATGAATAATGCTTCAGTGGCCTGATTGTGTAAATAGGAAATATGACAAGATGTGTTTCTTAGAGACATAATTTAAATGCATAAACTGTCCATCCCATCTGTCTCTTACCTTTTAAAGATAATTGCATGTCTATGCTTTATTCATCATTTATATGATAATTTGATCACAGATTACTGAGATCTATAGGAAACAGCTGATTATTTAAGAATTTTGAAAAGTGAATTGTGAGTTTGGATTTCTCATTTTTCAGGTGTTCCAAGTCCAGTGAGAGATCCAGACTGTCAGAATGCATCTTACAAGAAATGATCATTCTTAGGAGTCCCTAAGGTCTTGAAACTCCCAAGAGGACTACTACTTTACAGAAATATTGAATGTTACATTTCTCCACCATCTGTAAAACATAAACTTTGAAGACAGAGAAACAACTATTAATGAATTAAAATCATAGCCAAGGGTAATATAAACTCATTATTATGAAACGTGTTATAACTCAAAACAACTTTATCAAGATATTCCAATAATTTTGCCTATTTCTTCCTTTTTTTAGCCTTGGTTTTGGCAAAGATTCCTGTACCTGAATCATTTAACAAAAATAAAGCATGTCTTTCTTCTTAATAGGACTATTCAAATTCATAAATCTACATCTGCATTTGCAGGTACTAGTAAGCCAAATATCCGTACTTCCTTCATCAAAATTGTACTATATACATTGTGGGCACAGACAAAAAGGTACTTAATGCCTGCTCTCACTGCTTTCATGTGTATGTTTTTTTGCATATAGAATTATTAATGCTATCTGCCTCCTAACCATCCATGTATGATTGATGGAAATATCTGATGAATCTGATAAATGTTATTTAATTCCAGATTCAGATGGCAATAATTTGCTTTGTACAGAATTTATTCTTAAATTGGTCAAAAGCTACACTATTTTCCTTACTACTAGCTGTTTTTCATCTGCTCACATTTTTGTTAAAGCTGTGACTTGTGGAATGATTTTTCATAAGAAAGGTAATAAAAAATCATCAGGTAAAATTAAAAAAATTTAAAGTAACTTTTCTCTATTTCCTCTATTTACAAATCAAACTTTCCATACAACTCCTTGACTCATGGAATAGTTACGTAGAATGCAGCTAGCAGTATAGTATTCCTCTAAGCTGGTACTGCACTACATCACAGCCCTGTTTCAAGCATAACACCTAGGGACAGCATGGAATATTCTGACTCAGAAAAGAAATGTATTTTGAGCCTCAGAGCTTCTGCTCCTCAGAAGAGGAGCATAAAATCATGGAAAAAATGGTGGAAGAGCCTTCAAGAGATCACTTAGTCATTCTTCTTTTCCTCTCTCAACCAATTATGTCTAGGATGAACTTGAAAGATGTTTATCTAAGATTAAAATTTCCAACTTGTAACACAAAATTCTCCTGCTGCAATTCAAGATCTTTAATTTTTTTATATTGACCATGAACATGAAAAAGGGATTATTCATTTCCTCTTTATGTACTTGAATTCCATTAACCTGTTTTTCTTCTGTTTTTGTTTGTAGACTCTAAACAACCCAACTAATAGAGTCTTTTCTAATAACTCATGATTTTAAACCTTAAATCATTCTTGTGAATATTTTTTTCCACTTTTTCTAGTTGATTCACATAATGCTTGAAGTTCAAAAGTTGCAGCTTAGAGATTACAAATGACATTATATATGACAGAGCAAATATATTATTTGGATGCTGCAAGTATAGCTCCCTTTTTTACAACAGCATGAAATTGGTCATTCACAAGTACCATATAAATTTAAATCACAAACTTGTTTTGATGGGCTAGTAGCATCCTTCTCAAACTGTACTTCTGCCCTGAATTACCACCTAAATATGGATCCTAGATTTTGTCTTTAATAACTGTAACTTGACCTCCATATGTTTATATATAAATTTGCTCTCAAATCTATATATAAAAAATAAAAGTAGTTCTCATTAATTAAAATATTAGCCAGTGTATCTTCAGGACTCATGTTTGTTGAAGGTTGATTCACTTCAGGTATTATTCTATCTTGAACCACTGGTAAAACTTCTGGTTGGGATTGTCTTGCTGATTAGGAGCTCACCTCTAAGCAGTTTTATTTAGGCTATTTTTATCATTAGTAGTCTTGCCAAATGTCAATTATTTTTTTAAAATATGTCAATAAATTGGTAAGATTTTAGACATATTTATTTTACTGCTTGTCCACTACCTGCTGAAGATGTCATGCAACATTTGCTCAGCAACAAATTGGGCCAGATGAGTGCTGGCTCTTACTTAGCTTGTATTTGTCTAGGAGCTTACAAAGAGTTTGATTATTTTCCAGTATTTTTCCATGCTCAGCTTACAGTTTTCTGCTCCTCCCTTTTCCCACTTTTTAAAGAGAAGGATTGTATTTCCCTTTTCCAGCTTCCAAAAATGTTTCTTAACACTTTGTTCCACAAAAATTATCACTATTATCACTGAGATTGTTTCAGACAGATTTCTGTGGTTTTGAGCTGAATTTTTTCTATGTTCTGCTCTGTAAAGCATTTTATAGCCCTTTCTTTGCCTGTTCTGGGTGTAAATGTTATCCTTTTGATTTGTCCTTCATTGCGTTAGTCACTTCTCTATAACCAAACTATTTTTAGTGAAGACTAATTCTAAAGATGCATAAGCTCTTTGACCTTCTCAGCATCATCTACTCCCCATTATGTCCTTCCTAATTTTTATCTTCTGTTTGTGTTACTCTTTTATGTTTGTCCTCACTGTTTGAGATTGCAGTCGATGAAAAGCTTGTGACTCAGCTTTTCATTAGTAAATTCATCTCTTATTAAACTATCTTTTCCTTGTATTTAAATATGGGTTGTCAAGTAGAAATTTTACAAAGATTTTATGAAGCTTTATTTGGCTTTGTTTAGTTCTGTTTTGAAAATCAAGTATTCTGAGTTGGACACTAAAAAATCTTCAGAAATTTTGTGGTTTTAGTTGAAAACTGAAGATAGCAAACAGATTTCTGATTGAAAACTGAATGCAGATTCACCCAAGTAACAAACCTCTTTTGATGACCTTTCTTGAATTTTATCTTTTCTTTTAAAAGAAAAAGTATTTAGCAAATTGAGACAATGTAAATTAAAATTCACTGCATATCTTCTTTTTTATATAGTTAATTGCTATTTATTATATAATTTACGTGATTTAGATGCTTCACAAAACTCCATATGTTCTAACTGATTTCACAAAGCTAAGAAAACAAATATCTGTATGTTTAATATGTTGTCTGAAGCTCAGGAATGCCTTGACAGTCCTCAGAATCAGGCATTACAATTACAGTGAGCAATTTTAAAGGCACTTTATAATTAAAAAATTCAGAGAAACACACATTATTGTATTCAGTATTCTATGTATATCTGCTTTTCTTCAGTTTCAACTTATGAATTCTCATGAGTATTTAATTTTCTCTTCTCATCCTGTACCAGTCATTTCAAGTATTGCATTCAATTAATTGTATGATAAATCTGATATTACCTTTTAGTTTCTAATCTTAACAGCAATGAAGTAGTCAACAAAGGTATTGAAGACAGCATTAACAGGGGAATAGCTCTATAAAACAAACAACAGTACTATCACCATTCTAGAATGCTGATAATGTCCCATCAGGAACAGTGTGCACAGTGCTGATAACTATCCCACAGGAAGGAAGTTACCTCAAAGAAGGCGAGGCATAAGGAAACAGAGTACTATATCCCAGAAGCCTGATTTGACTTTCCTAGAGTTGGGGCTGAGTTTTCAGAAAGCAGAATTATTCTTCACAATGATGTAGATTAAAAGGAACATGTGAATGGCTTGTGTATTTTTGCTTTTTCATTCATTCTAGCAAGAACAAAAGTACATGCCATATTAGTACTTAGTGCAAGATGAGAGTGAGGTCCCTGATGATCCTATTAACAAAATTCAGAATTTTTCAATTGAGGCAGAAAGAAAAACAGAAGCTAGAGAACTGCCTGAAAAGATGACTAACAAACCTAAAGAGCATGCTGCAGCTTAGTGGGATAATTACCCTGAAGTATATATATATATAATTTAAAATATACTTTGTTCCCAAGTAAGGTTTAATGCATTATGTGGGTAAACTCTTCTTGTGAGGTTTCAATTCAGTGTTGTGAGCCACAGGCACTCAAAAGTTATTTTAGTACCACACCTTATGCCCACCCCACCCAAATGATGAGATTTAGAAGAGAACACATACAGGGATTAGTGAGTTTGTTTGGTTTTGTACCTCACCAGGAATATCTATCCTCCAACTAACATTCACACTTAAAGACCAGAATTTCAATGTTTCAAGCAATACAAATAAAGAAGACAAACTCAAGAAAGAGAACCCCACCTATCATATGACTGATAAGAAAAAAAAATACATCACAAAATTTGCTAATGCTTCTAATGTGTTCCATATAGGTAACAATTAGTGAAAACATGAATCATGCAGACTTCACTAAAGCCATGCAGCAAAGATAGTGTTTGCTCTTTTCCCTAAAGGCAGGAGGCATGGCACAATAAAGAAGCCACACAGATCTTTGAAAATCAGGACAGAATACAGGTATCTGTGTAAGGACCTTTGTACTAGTTTTACCTCTTTGAAATAGCCATTAGGTTTCCTATGTACTTCTGACAATACAGGAGAACTCCTCTACATACTGAATAGCAAAGAAAAGATGCATGTATAGCATTTAAGACAATCCTGTTCTGCCTGTTGACTTTTGAGATTCCCATTCTGAAGCTCTTAACTCTGTTGTAAATTATGTATAAGTTGGCTACCCACCCACAAGTTATAATCTTTATTAAGTACATGGTTTTGGTCGGGTAGAGAGTTAATTTTCTTCATAGTAGATTGTATGGTGCTTGTTTTGGATTTGTGACCAAAACAGTGTTTATAACAGGCTGATATTTTAGGTATTTCTGAACAATGCTCACACAGTGTCAAGGTCTTTTCTGTTTCTCACACCACCTCACCAGCAAGTAGGTTGGGGTGGGCAAGAAGCTGGGAGAGTACACAGCTGGGACAGATGATCTCAACTGACCAAAGGGATATTCCATACCATATGATGTTGTTCTTGGCAATAAAAGCTCAGGGAAATATGGAGGGGATGGAGAGGTTATGGCATTTGTCTTCCCAAGTAACGGTTGCACGTGATGGAGCCTTGCTCTCCTAGAAGTAGCTGAACACTTGTTTGCTGATGGGAAGTGGTGAATTAATTCCTTTGTTTAACTTCTGCATGCATATTTTGCTTTTTACTATTAAACTGTCTTTGCCTGAACCCAGAAGTTTTGCCACTTCCAGCTCTCTTCCCCATCCTACTAGGGGAGAGTGAGCAAGCGACTGTGTGGTGCTTGACTGCCTGCTCGGGGCTAGTCCTTAACCAACACAGAGGCATCCAACTTGCTATGCACAAGTACTCAACACCATCTCAGAGGCTGTAGAATATCTGAGAAGTCCAGAGGAGAATTGACAGATATGACACATGACCTGTGGCACATCATATGTGGCTTGACTGGTAGCTGGAGGCAGGGATAACAGCCAGGCCTAGGATATCTAAAATGTCACTATGTCTACATTTAAGCAGTCAAATCACCTCCTATGAATTTTGAATCCTATACGTTTTAAGTAAACAAATATTTTCCATAGGATAAAAGTCTGAGAATATAATGTGAAGGTAACTGAAAAAACAATCTAATCGCATATATTCTCCACATTGCACATACCTAAATGCCAACATTAGAAGCAATATAATCAGTAACATTAGTTTTCTTGTATTTAAGTACACCCGCTTGGTATTAACAGGCTCTGTTTCTAAAGCAAGTGTAATGCATAAGCAGAAAAATCCTTTAAACAGAATATAGAAAGTTTGTCCTTTGCTCCATGTCATAACACTGAGATAGTAATGCTAACAGACTTAAGGCAGGCAATGCCTGGAGCAACCCGGCCTAATTGCTGTTGGACTGTATGACATCCAGAGATCCCTTCCAACCTCAACAGAGGTTCAGAGCAATACTAAATTCTGTTGTCCTACTTGTTAGTTATGCTTATGTTCAACATAAAGTACAATAAGGCAAAGTCAACTATTCTGGCCACTAAAACATAAGCATGTGCTCATGTACAGGTACATCCAGGTCCATATTTACCTCTTTTTATTAATATGTTAAAAGTTTTTCTCCCTTCTTGATGTAATCTGTCCTACTAATTTGATTCAAGGATACTATTTTAACCTGCTGTCCTGATTTCTGGTTACATGAGAGGCTTTGAGCTTTTGACACCACTGAAACAAAACCAGCATAACATAGAAATCCTTGTCTTTCCAAAAGAAAGGGTAGAAGGAGAAAAGGCCACAGTGGCTAACCTGTGTGTTGTGAGAGCCACCAGAGGCCTGTGGATTGAAGCATGCTCAGGCTCCAGAGGACACACAGCTGTCCCTTCTCATTGGCCTGCACAGCCCTGCGTTTCCCTAAACATAGAGAATACAAATGACAACTGCTAGGGTGGAATAAAATCAACATGCTTTTGCTTCAGCCCTCACCTATTTTTTAGTGCAAAGTTGTAAATGAAAAGAGCCTTTTGAGTGAGTTATGCCATGCATTAATTTTAATTTTATCTTTAGAGGAATATATGATAACATCTAATAGATATCTTGATGATTTACCTTTGCTACTGAGGACAAAGTTATTTTTTACTCAACTGGAGTGCAAACAGCTTGTTCTATAATCCTTTTCTGCCCTGCAAGAGCTGTGTTCTTACAGAAATTCTGACATTGTAAGAAATGCTCATGCCTGAGTTCAAAAAAAGCCTCAGAAATGTAGAATGACCTACTACAACTGATGCTTTAAAGATGAATGAGTGCAAAACAATATCTGCTGTGTTTTCTCTTGCAATTAATGTAATGAGAACTATCAGCATAAGCAGTTAACAGAATTTGCAACTTTCTCTTCTAATGAAAGTTCAGCCTGGCCTGTTCTTGAGTCCAGGCTGTTCATGGTTAGTCTAAAAGAGAGATGTATCAAGACATAAACAGTCTGATCAACTGAATGCTTCAGAAACAAAGACAGCTGATCTGAACAACTTTTCCAGTAAAACATTTCTTTAATTTAAATCTATATTGATTCTGACACTCTGGAGATTACACAGGATGAGCAGTCAACATTTTCTGTCCCTAAATTACAAGTGCACAAGGAGGAAACTGAATATGGCTGCTACTTGTTTTTTTGGGGGGAGAGAAGTTGCATGTGGTCATTTGTTTGTTTGGGACTTTCGTTGGTTTTGTTGTTCTTCAAAACGCTGCTCTTAATTTTTCTTCAGCATTATTCAAGGAGTGAAAGTTTGGATGTTCATGCATTATCATGTTTGTATGCATATTCTAATCCAATTTTACTTAGCTTTTAAACATTATGCAAGGTTATGCACATTTGTGTATAACCCTGAAATACTTTGGGAGGTATTGCTCTGTAACAAAACAGAAAAACTAGTGGGGAGTTATAGCACACTTGTGTCACTCTCAATGGTTATTTAAAGGGAATACAAATACAATGGAGTCTGAGAGAATTTAATCCTCTGCAAAATAACAAATTTATGCTGAAATTTATAGTTGAGCATAAGAGCATGTATCATGTTAATGTATTCTCTTAACTAATTAATTATTTTTGTGATTAATTTTAGTTGCAAACTTCAGTTTTTGTTTCATTCTAAATAAGAAGTTTCATTAATTGTTGTTTGTTAACTTGAATATAACTTTGAAAAAGTAGAACTGTCTTGGTCCTTTAGGATTGCTGCAAAAGAATTCTGCAAAATATTTTAGTCTACCTTGTCTCTTTCTAAACAAACCCTGTGTATATCACTCACAAAGTACATTTAAATTTCTTGGATTCAAGCTATATTCTTCCAACTTAAAAAACAAGTTTCTCTCTTCAGATAGGTAATACTTTCATTGTCTAAATCCTATTTGTTACACCAGAGTAATGTTATTATATTAACAACATGGAACTGTATAATTGATTAAATTTGTTTTCATGCAACAAAGAATGTCTTTTTGTAAATGAATACAAAGTTCAGTTTAGTTAATATAAAATTTGGGATTCCACCAAAGAATTCCATCCAAACTCAAATCATATGTACAACAGCGAAGAGTGCAAGAGAAATAAATCATTCTGCATAACGTAAAGAACATGGCTTTTTATTGTAAACAGATATTTAAAAGAAAAAATTAAACACATTAGGCCCAATAAACTGCAACTCACATACTATATTTTTTCAATACCAGGCAGCAAATGACAGTGGTAAACTGGTTTTGTTGTTATTTCTAGCCTTAACATAAAAAACCAGCCCCAAGTATATTTTGAATTGAGCAAACTTTCAATAACTCTCCATGTATTTCTATGTCAACAATATTTTTGGCATATTCTTTATTATGACTATATCTCTTACAATGGATAGGAGGCAATGTAGACAGAGTACATCACACACTAAATTCACAACAGCTAAAATAACTCTTCACTCGCTTGGGTCAGAGATCCTAAGAGACCACTTTCATTCTTTCTGACATCTCTCTACTGCTTAAGCACCACAAAGAGACAATAATCCACATTCACATCCATTTTCAACAAATGTGCTTACATGAATATGAACAAGGGAGGACTAGGATTGCATATTTCTTGTTTCATTGTGTAAAAAAATGTAGCTATTTTGGTTAATCCATAGTTTGTTTACACTTTACTACTGGCAAAATGCAATAGATAGAATAAAAGTATGTATTTTCAGAAGTTCTTGGAAAAAAACCAGTATTTACCTTAAAATTATCAGGTATTACTTGGGTTTTTGAAAATATGCAGAGGTGTGTATGTGTGTGTATATGCATATGCGTATATGTGTGTGAAGCTGGAGACAGGTATCTTGCTATCAAATGTTTTAATGTATTTAAGAGAAGAACTTCAGAGCTTTTCTCTAGGGCAATACTGTGTAGTTCTGAAGATTGGCATTTTTAGCACAAACATATAAAAAAAGTTTATTCTTCCACTCTTCCTTTTAAACAAATCTTGGAAGTGTTTCCTAAAGTTCTCTTTTATAATCACTGTCAAAATAACTGAGAATAATGGTATGAAACTAAGAAAAGTATACTTAGGCTGAGCATCAGAACAAATGAATGGTGAAGAAATAACCAGAACTCCCACTTGGAGAGGATAAAGCACTTTCATTTGAGTAGTTTAGAACATGGCAATTCACTTCAGAGAAAAATCCAGCACCTGGCAAAGAATGACTCAGATGAGTATTTGTTGCTTAAACGCCTTTCTAAGCTGATTGTGTGATTCTTATGATAGACTATCAATCTATCTGTTTACTTCTTATTGCTCCTTTATGATAATGTAGCTGGTATCATATAACATTACAGATTCATCTCTGCAGCACCTTTACAGGGTTGCTCAGGCAGACAGTTTTTAATAGAGACATAATCCCAGCTGAAGAGAAACCTAATGTGACCATTGTTCAAAAGATAAATGCAATCTGTGAATTATTTATCCAAGTTTTGGTAATCTCCTGATATTTATTGGAATTGTGTAACTGAGAATAGTTGTACTAAACTATATCACTATCATAAGTAAGAATATTGTTAAAACTAAAGTTGTATTATGCATTTCTCTACTTTTAATTTTAATATGTTGATATTACACCTGATTGATTTTTATTAAAATAATTTGTAATGAAACATATCTATATATATCAAGCAAATGTTCAGAATTTTTTTTAATTTTTCAGCTATTCCCAATTCACACCGAGGATCAAATACTTTGAAATTGTTTAGAGCTTCTAAGATTCTGCTTTGGCTATATATTTTCGAGGATAACACAGACACACACACATACTTTTTCTGAAGATTTTGTGAATAGTCTTTTCTCTGTCAACACAGATGAAAAGAGGAACTGAAAGTTCATGGCAAACTAAATTCTTTTCCAGAGTAGTTGTATTTCCAAATTGAAATAAAATCAAACAAACAAAAAATTAAGATTTTTTAAAAAGAAGATGGAAAGCATGTGAGCTGGCTTATAGATTTGTATTATTCAAATGTTATTTCCTTCTGTCAAGAAGCTGTGTTAGATTGATAAGCACAGCCATAATATCCAATTTTTCTCAATTTTTTTTTTCAAAATTTTGCCCTTGAATAAATCAGTTAGTGTTCCAGGTCTTACAAAAGAAATATTATCCAGCAGCAGAATATCTTCAGAACCCAAACAATCAAAATTTAGGCATCTGACAATCTTTCCAAATTTATAGATTTGGCTTAGCATATCTAGAACTTTGAAGGAAAGAAAATATGACAGAAACAAAGAAATAATTTGCAAAAGTCATTCTCTTCACAGGAGAAGAACAAGGATGAAAGAAGCATGATTGTGACTTTGAAAGCTTTTGGACCCACTGACAATCAGGAATACCAAATGTTCTCTCAGTTAAAGTAGATACGATAAGTTGTTTCTTCAAGTACCAGTAACAGATGCTTAAGTGTACGTCGGGAGAGAAGTAAATTACAATCTCATTTACATACCTCTGTGGAATTTAAAATTTGGAATCAATAGATTTTCCTCATGATTTCTGGATGCTCTCTGATATGTTTTTGCCACACCATTTCATGCTATGGCTTAATAACAGCACTTAACACTGATGAAGAAATAGTTGCTTTAAAGGCTAAACCTTGTTCATGTTAATTTTAAAGCCCTTGACTCATTTTTCTCAGAACCTCTCCTGAATTAGAGGATTACTAATGCAAAGCCAGTTTTTCATCTCTTGCTGATCTCTTTCATACTACTTTAAGTTCACGGATGTTATTCTCTACTTATTTTAACTTAGTCCTTATAATATGGACATTGATACATGTACACCAATTTTCCAGCATCACATCACAGCTGGATTTAGCAAAGTATGACTGTGGGGAAAAAAATCCTGAAATGTACATAGCTACTTTAAATTCAGATGAATAATAGCCGCAATAAATGCCGTTTGGACTGACAAAGTTTTTTTCACTAAAGTATTCCTTAACATAGTGCTTTCATAAGATTAACAATAGAAATGTGTACAAAAGAAAATGGATTATCAAAGAAATGTGGTTGTAGAATTCAAAATATCTTTTTAGTAATTTTGTTTCAATAATACATTTGAGCAAATCATGCTAAAAAGCTAACCGTCTTTCTGGTCTCATTCATGAGTAAAAAAACCTCTACTTGGAAATTAAAAACAACAGTTTGTCCCTTTGAACCATTAATCAGATAAATAAATGCAACACTGAACAGGAAGCAAAGAATTAGAATCAGTGGGGTGTAACCATAGCTGTATCTGTTTAGTAATGTAGTTCTTGCAATTTCTTGTTTACCAGAAAGTTGGTATTAGCTACATTTTCAATGCTTTACAGCACCAACTAGCTTTCTATATTCCGATGATCTGTATGGTGGCAACCTGTTTCCTTGTTGAGTCTTTTTCATTGAAGTGTGAGAACATGAAGACAAGAATAGGTGACATATTTCAGTCTTACCACAATCTCTCATTTTTTAATAGGTTTTTTCAAGGAGAAAAATGTCTGACTGCTACATGAATGCTTTCACAGTGAGATTCTCTAAAAAGCCCTCAAACTGATCAGGCAAAGAATAATGACTTTTCTCTGAATGCTTATGCTTCATTCCCAGGTGGATAAAACATTCAGAGAGTCAGGAAGACCAGTGAGAAACAAAGAAAAACCCAGGAGGGTTAACATCAGATAACTTTGCGTAAATTTTCATAATTGTCTTTCAGACTGCATGGGTTGTTCTGGACTTTCTAGAACTTTATTGCTGCTTTCTGAAAGCTGCAGATTATGAGGTCAGGTGTTCTTTTTAGGACATGAACTTCGATTCTGGAGCTTTTTCAAACCGGTGCTGTTGATTTTTGGAGATGAGCTCAATATGAGGGTTTGATTATGCAGTATGTTGCCTACCGACAAACTATCAGAATGTGTTAGCTCTAGAGCCAGCCATTGCTTTGAGATTAAATTCTCTTTTCACCCCAGTTTCCTTGAAGTGACCAGCTAAATGATGTCAAATGTTTCCCATCTGTATGACTTTTTCTGTAGAAAATACACACACAAATTTAGCTACGTCATATCAACAGGAAAAAATTCAGATCTGCTGAGTGGGACAAGATTGAAGACTTGAAAGAATTCACTCCCTCCTTCCTTCCGTCACTTTGTCTCTCCCTCTGCAACTACTGTGTCTTTGTCCTTTTTGCAGTAATCTTCTTTTAATTGCTTCTAACTTTTGTTGTAGCTCCTTTTTGAAGACCTTCTTTGCCATGTCTCTTAGTTTTTGTCTGCACTGCAGAAACTTTTCCCAGCAGAGCATACTCACTTGTTCTCAGAGACAGAGTAATTTTTCCCTGTCTCCAGGAGCTTCTGTATTGTCCACCCACAGCCAGAACCCATAATCTGGCAGCCGTCCTTCTTAAACAAAGCATGCAGGAAATGACACGAAGCCACTCGATCAAGAACAAACAGATTTAAAATTTCTGCCGTCTTTCACTTAGTTCATACCCTCCTTTTACCTCAGTTGCTGGATTTGGGATTCTGCCAATGGCTAACTGCTGAACAGTCTCCCAGGTTCTAGGATAGTTTTTAAACAACATGAAATAAATAACATGAAAATGGAAGATTTCTTGTTTACTTGTTTCCTATCCACTCTGGGGATTTAAGAAACAAATATTAAAAATCTGGAAGATTATAGTTTGACTGATTGGATTCCTAGAGGAGTAAAATTAATAGTTTAAATATTATAGCCACTGTGTTTTGTGTCTCATTGTTTCCAACTCTGCATCAATGAAAGCAGATCAACATTTAGCCCTTTAAAAAAATTAAAGACTTTTTTTTTCTGTTTAATCTTATAATTTTGTTCCAACTGAAATGTAAATAAAAGTATGCTGAGGAATGTTTGATTGCTCTCCAGAATGTCTGAAGATAGTTTGTAAGGTTGGGTGTTTTGCTTCAGACTATGCTTTGGAGGATTTTATGATTACATTTAAGAAGTTCTGAATATTTAAATAAATAATTACACTTTATCTGCATGCTTCTGATAGGATAGATTTTTGACAACTGCTAATACTTGTTTCACTTGTTACCCAGAATTGATAATACATCTTGTACTGTTGAGTTGACATTTTCAGGTCAATTAATATTTCTCCACAGAAAAAAATGTGATTGCTTACAGCAAGTCAAATGTAATACCTGATTAAAACCATTTGGAATGGTTCATGGAATAAAACTTTGGTGAAACATAGGATTTTATCAAAGCAGAAAAAATTTGCAAGCATACATCTGTTCCAAACAAGTTTTTAATGAGAAAACTCTAGGTCTGAAATACATCCAGAAAGTGAAGAAGTTATACTTGCTTGCTCAGTATCTCTGCATACAAGCCTAACTCCCACCCATCAATATATGGAATGTCACTGAGTTCTAGTTATTCACTGAGTTCTAGTTTTACACAGATAAGAAAAATAAACAAGAAAACAAAATTTTTTCATTATAGTGAGACAATGAAAATTAAAAGAAACTTTGAAAGCTGTTCACTAAACCATTAGTTTTTGGAGAACATTTGTATGGATGGGCTAATCTTTCTATGCTGTATATCAATAACTGAAATTACACAGAGGAAAGCAATTACAGTTTTAGAAATTTTTTAATACATCAATATTTAGATTTCAGTTATGTCTAAACATGTCCTCATATTTCCATCAGAAAAAATATTTTGCCCACTTTAATTTCAGTTCATAAATGAAATTAAATTGATAAATTTGCATGATCTAAAGCTGAAAGGCTTTTTTCTTTTAAACGTAATTCTCATTTTCAGTTTAGTTGAAGGCACATTAGCAAGTATTTTTATTTATGCTGGAAGAAGGAGCTTATTCCAAAACTAGTGCCCCCATAGAAAGCTTTGTTCTTGTAGTTTGAGCAGCTGAACAGTATGGAATAATTTTACTGCCTCAACTTTCTTGGAAACACTGGAGAATCTGGAGATTAAGTATGGTTTCTGTTACATTCCAGTCCTTTCACGTGGACAAGTAATTAAATTTCTCTTTGCAGTTTGCCCCATCTAAAGCATCTAAAAGTGTGTTAGACTTTCCCATCTTGTCTAGTTGTCTTGGAAACTATGACAGGAGGGAACTGGCTCTGATTTTCTACAACTATTTTGCTTTTCAGAATTCCCTACTTTATATATCAAGTGAATTACTGAACATTACTACAATACTAAAATAAAGTGCTTACTGGCAGGCAAAAACAGAGGGTCTTTTGTAAGTTGGTAGCTAATGAAAAGAACCTTCAATTCAAAGGAAGAAATAAAGAATCAAAACAAAACTTGGATGCATTAAGTTAAAAAGTGAGTACACTGTTTTGTCAATGGATATGAATTTGAATGTCTGATTTTCATATTTTTGGGCATATTTAATTAATAATATTAATTAGTTAAATTAATAGAGATTGTCGGAGAAAAAATTAGGGAAGCTTCACAATCAAATTTTCATTAAATCAATAAGCTTCTGAAAAGATCGGTCACAGTCAGGTATTTTGGTTTAGCATATGCTTTTCCTAATTTAAAAAGCACAAATATTTGCTTTCTTAAAGTCTGAAATATGGTCAGAATCCAGATCAACTACTATATTGTTTATTTACATGTTTTATGGTTATGATTGCAAGTGGCATAGTAGAAATTCTAAAATTATGCACAATTTGTCATTTTGCTATCCATTTTAGTGTCTCCTCCTCTCAACTGTCACCACCAAGTTTTGCAAGTTTACTAGCACAGAAGAATAAATTATCCAAAACAGGTGTCTTTCATTTAATTATGATGGATGCTGCAATTAAAAGTAATTTGTGACTAACATCACCAAAATAAAAGTTTTGCCAGAAAATATTTCAAGGGAAAAAAAATCATTCTTTACCCCCTTTTTAAGTGTCAGGGTAATGAGGACAAAACAGAAAATGAGGCCTGGCAATGGAGCTGAATAACACCAGTAAATGTTTGTCTCCACCCAGACTGCACATTCTGGAAAAAATAACAGAGATATATTACAATCATAGATTCATAGACCAGGTTGATCAAAGCCCCATCCAACCTGGCCTTGAACACTTACAGGGAGGGGGCAGCCACAACTCCTCTGGGCAACCTGTGCCAGTGTCTCACCACCCTCTCAGGAAAGAACTTCTTCCTAATATCCAATATGAATCTACCTTCTCTTAGTCTGAACCCATTTCCCCTCGTCCGATCATTACATGTCCTTGCAAAAAGTCCCTCTCCAGCTTTCCTGGAGCCCCTTCAGGTACTGGAAGGCTGCTCTAAGGTCTGCCCAGAGCCTTCTCTTCTCCAGGCTGAACAATCCCAGCTCCCTTATCCTGTCTTCATAGGAGAGGTGCTCCAGCCCTCTGATCATCTTCATGGCCCTTCTCTGGACTCGCTTCAACAGCTCCATGTCCTTCTTATGTTGGGGACTCCAAGAACTGGACACTACTCCAGATGGGGTCTCACAAGAGCAGAGTAGAGGGGGAGAATCACCTCCCTAGAACTGCTGGTTCTTCTTTTGATACAGCTCATGATACCATTGGCTTTTCAAGCTACAAGTGCACACTGCTGGGTTATGTTGATCTTATCATTAATCAGCACCCACAAGTCCTTGTCTTCAGGGCTGTTCTCTATCCATTATCTGCCCAGCCTGTATTTGTGCATGGAATTGCCTCAACCCATGTGAAGGACCTTGCACTTGGCCTTGTTGAACATCATCTGGTTTGCATGGGCCCACCTCTCAAGAATGTCAAGGTCTGCTCTATGAGAAAAAAGAGGTATGAATAGGTCTTGAATACTGTCATTGTTCCTGTCAGTAGAGAACTTTGAACTCATAATAGTGACATGGCACTTGTGTTAAGTGGTCACAGCTTCTGCCCTTGTTTTAGAGTCCAGAAGTAAACTATTTTTTTGACATGTAAAATTCTAGCATGAATTTGGGACCCACTATGTTCAATGAGTCACCTCAGTTAAACACTCCATCTTTCATTTTGTAATGACAGGTAACAAGCTAGTAGTTACAAATGCATATATATGGAGTTTGAAAGATGTCTACAGTTTTTAATTTATGAATCAGAAATCTCAACATGCTTTCATGAATATGTTCTTATTTCACACATGAATTCATGAAAATGTTAATGAAAATGAATGCAATTATTAGCATATGAACACATTCTATGTCTGGCTGACTCTTCCTTTAGATGAAAGATACTATTACCAATTTCAGTATTGCCTGTATTCATGGGGATATTTAAGCAAGGATGATCTAAGCACTTCTAGACAAGCACATTTGTATTTCCTCTTCTCAGATGAGGAAGCCTGTTCTCCTGGAATGCACAGATACTTTTTTGGAAAGGGCATATAATCAAACCACTGCAGAATCCTCTTTCTGATAACTACGATATGGGTCACACATTTCATGACACAGAAGAGCTGGGCACAGAAATAAGAGCTATAAGACCAAGTGCTTCAGACTGGAGGTGGAACAAAGAACAAACAACAGATCAAAGCAGCAGTTTCATATTCCAAAAGAAAACATCTAGATACATAGAAACATTTACTAGTACCAAACTAGTCCAGTAGAATGTAATATTTGAAGTCTTTTACTTAATAAAATCAATTGGGATATTCAGAATAAAAGACTTAGTTTTATTTTATGTGAAATAATTGTATTTTCTTATAAGGTAATAGACACATAACATCAGCAACTGTTTCCCTTTGTACATTTTTTCAAGATGATCTAATGTCATGTATGTGTGTATATATATATATATTTTCTCCTTCTATATATTTACACTGTGCTACCATGAGCAAGAACCTACAAGTTGTTGAAAGAGAGCAGAATTCAAAGACATGCCAAGTATGGAACACCAGTGAGATGTGACCTGATAGTATGGGTTTTAAGAGAACTGTGAGATTTTGTTCACATAAGAGCAGAAAATAAGAAAATGAGAAACCTGTCCACCTCTGTTGAAAAATAAGGAGATTTAAAGAGTCCTATCAATTTTTCTATACTATATTTACAAATTGACTGTCCATGAAAGGAAGACACCCAACAGCCCTACTCAATGCCAAGTGTTACATCAATAGTCAGTTAGCAGTTTTCCCATCTCACAGTTTTATTACACTTTGATTATTAGAGTGATCTATCATTTCCATTTGTGTCACTTTTCTTGCAAGAAAAATAACTCAGGTTGATCAGTTCTAGGGCACAAAGGACTGTGAGACATGACAGACAATCATATTCTGCCTACTCAAATTTCCATGCTGGCTTTTAGTCACCAGTTTTTTGTAACCATGTTACTTCTAGTAACTAGTAAAAACATTGAGTAGGCATTAACCTGGCCAGTCCACAACCAGACAGTCATGGCTTGAAAAACTAATATAGAATAGAAGTGGGAAAAAATAAATAAATAATATTTTAGTTGCCTTATTGAGAGTGATACATTAGGATAGATGAAGATCTAACAGTAAAAACCCTGTATCTATCAGATCAGAATCACACAATCACAGAATGTTTGAGGCTGGAAGTGACTTCTGGAGGTCACCTGGTCCAACCACCCTGCTCGAGCAGGACCTCTTAGAACCGGTTGCCCAGGCATCTGGATATCTCCAAGGAGGGAGATTCCACAGCTTCCTTTGGTAACCTGTGCTAGTGCTTCATCAGCCTCATAGTAAGAAAGTGTTTCCTGATGTTCAGGTGGAACCTCCTGTGTTTCAGTCTGTGCCCATTGCCTCTTGTCCAGTCACTGGGTATCCCTGAAAAGAACTTGGCTCTGCCTCCTTTTCCCTTCAGGTATTTGTACACATTGATGAGATCCCCATGAGTCGTCTTTTCTACAGGCTGGACAATCCTAGCTCTCAGCCTTTCCCCATAGGAGGGATTTTTCACTCCCCTAATTACCTTAGCGGTTCTTCACAGGACTCCTTCTAGTATGTCCCTGTCTCTTTAGTACTGGTGAGCCCAGAACTGGACACAGTACTCCAGGTGTGGCCTCATTAATACCGAATAAAGGAGAAGGATCACTTCCTTGCACCTGCTGAAAATACTTTGCCTAATGCAGACTGAAATACCACCCACATTCCTGGCTTAGGTTCAAGTTGGTGTCCATCATGACCCCCAAGCTCCTTTTCTACAAAGCTGCTTTCCATCTGGGCAGCCCCCAGCATCTGCTGGTACGTGGCATTGTTTCTTCCCATGTGCAGGACTTTGTTGAATTGCATAAGATCCTGTCAGACCATTTCTCCAGCCTGTCAAGGTCCCTCTAAATGGCAGCTCAACCTTCTGGTGTATTAGCCACTCAGCCCAGTTTTGTGTCATTTGCAAACTTACTGACAGTATGCTCTGACCCATCATCCAGACCATTAAAGAAGAGCTGAACAGGACTGGACCAAGTATTGTCTCCTGGGGTACTCCACCAGCTACTGGCCTCCAGTAAGACTTTGTACTACTGATGACCACCCTCTAGACCTGATCATTCAGCCAGTTTTCAATCCACCTCACTGTCTGCTAATCCAGCCCATACTTCACCATCTCCTTTATGAGTATCTTACAGAGGACAGTACTGGAAGCCTTACTGAAGTGAAGGCAAACAAGTTGCTCTCCCCTCATCTATCAAGCCAGTCATTTCATTACGGAAGGCCAACAAGTTGGTCCAACATGATATAAGAGCATTTCTTTATAAGTCCATCACAATTCTCTTTTAATTTATAGTGTTTAGTTCAAGTCTCAGAAGCTAAAAAAGTTAAAATAAAATTCAAAGATAATATACCATATAAGTTTTAAGGATAACAATTAAACACCACTGCGATATAGAAACAATAAAAAAACTATCTTCTTTCCTGATTGATTACTGAAAATGAGAGAAAAGGCTTTATTAAGAAAATACTGTGACTGTAACCTGATTCTGATATATGTAAAACAGTTTTCAGATTTGTCAGTTCCATCAGTACATAAGTAACTTCAGGTCATAAAATCATAAATATTCCAAGTATGGGATTTCTTTTATTGTTTTCTTAATTCCTTTCAAACAATTCATTAATTGGTCCCCAGTGTTCAGCAACAAATATATTCTTAAGATTGGATCATACTGCTTGGTATGAATATGCATTATTCTTCTCTGTGCTTTCATGTCTACACTTAAAGCAAAACACTTTTTTTTTTTCCTAGATATCATTTCAGGCTTGAGCAATCCTTTGATCAATAGCACTACCATCTTCAGCATTATAAGTTCAAAGTACAAATTCAGTAATAGAGAAATTAAGTACAGTCGTCCTGGTAAGATTACAGACAATGGGATGGAAGTGAAGAAAGGGAGATGGGTGCAAAACAATACAAAAACCTCACAGGTGTATTTATTTTTTGTGTCCTAAGATGCTATTTTCTCTTAGTTACTTATAAAGTATGGTAGGACATCAGTCTAGTAACTAATTGTCAGATTTAACTCGTGATGCAACAGCATATGTGAATATTTGATTTCTATTATCTGAAAGTTTTACATATGAAGCAGTGAAAGACAGCAGTGTTTTGTTTACAGTCATTCAGTAATTGATTTATTGTATTTTATCACATGGCATACACATATTTTTGGAAAATGAATCAGTCCTTGCAATTGCCTAAAATTCACTCTCTTGTTCATTCAGTTCCTTCTTGTGCAGTCTATACTATCATAACTATTGCTTTTCCAGTGTACTCTATGTTCCCTTCATCATAATCAAATCAGGAAAATGATGATCAGGATGACTCCTACTTAGAAGAGTTGCTTTCATTTCTCAAAAACTTACAGAAGTAGTAGCTGTAGACATCAACCTACACGTATTAGTACTTATTCTATATTTTTATTTTATTTAGGGATGGATTTTTTTTTCCGTAATTTATATTTCTGCTTGGCTTTATTCCTGTATCTGACTTTGTAACTGTTTTATATACAGAGAAGAAGCATGGGGTAAACAGAATTTTACTGAGAGCTTTCAAGAAAGTTGGAAATCAAGCCTGTGTCTCCCAGGTCTTAGGTCAAGATTCTAGCAACTTGAGGCACTTTCCCTCCATACTTTCAATTCCTCTTTTTTTTTTTTTTTTTAAATACATTTTCCAAGATTTTTGCCTTTATGGTGAGCTTGTTATCTTACACATTCCCAAATAGTGTTATAACAAACACACAGTACTGTGTGCTGGTGTTCATGTTAGATCATCAAAACAATACTGCTTAAATACCCTGCATTTTGCAAATACATTTTACCCTGCTCTGGCAGGGGGGGTGGACTAGATGATCTTTCGAGGTCCCTTCCATCCCCTTAGATTCTGTGATTCTGTGAAATAACTTTAAAAGAGATGAAGTACACATGATACAGCCCTCCCCACACTGACATACTGTCCTGAGCCATTCTTTTGAGTGAAAACTAAGCTTTCTTTGCTTGAGACTTTTTTCTATGTCCATAAATAAATCTTTCCAGAGTGGAACATGTTGCATTCCCTGAGACAGTGAAGGTCTTTTCTAACATATTTCATCTAATCGTGTAATTTAGAGGGTTCATTTTGTCTCCTCTGGCCACCATTGAAACCTTTCATTACATGTCTGAGGTTTTGAAGTCAACAGTATTTTTTTATTAGTAACACTGTTATTAATAGTTATCAATAAGGTTAGCAGCAGTAAAAAGGTTTTACACCATTTTGCCAGCTCTAAATTTAGTATTTTTATTTCTTTTTCCAGTTGAGAAGTTTTTTATACAGCCATGGCTTATAGCAGACATCTGTTTCTGTTTATCTGCAAATAATGAAAACCTCCTTCAGCCACATCCAGCAAGGGACTTTAGAGTGTACTAGGGATTTAGTATTTTGACCAATTAAGTCACCTCAAATTACTTTCTTTACCTGAAGCAAGTGCTTCAGGTATTCCCACCAGGTATTTTTAGTGATAATTCCCTTTTAAGAAAGTCTGAAAGAAAAATCAAAACTAGATTGGATCAGCTCCAAATAAAAAGAAGAAATTGAAAAGTTTGGAGTGATAAGGGCTGGAGGCAACAAAATAGGAAATTCTCTACTAACAAGCTAAGTCCTACATATGAAGAGGGGATTAAAAAAATTACAGACCTAAGGCATAAACAACCAGCTGCAGATATGAGATCATAAATTATAACTTTTTTTTTTTTTGCATCATATCATCTCTTTCACACTGAACTCGGTTTTATGAGTTCGTTCCTAAAATAAGAGCTCAGTTTTCTTATCTGTTAGAACTATTATGGTAGCCTTTCATTTGAGTTTAAATTGGTCAGAGCTGCAATTCACCAACTTCCATGAACTCAAGTCTGTAATGAAGTTATGTCTGACTTGCTCTCTCTGACTGCATAGAAGTTTCTAAAATATTAAATAAGAGAAAGTTCAACCAGATTGTATTATTCTGTGTTTGCCATAGGCTAAAAGGATAGCCAGGGTCATATACTATGACTTAGTTGATGTGTGATAACTTGTGCATTATTTCCACTGAGTTAATAAAAATAAAGTTCCATTTGATGGATCTGCAAAATGCTTTAGGTACTTTTAAGACTTTTTAGACTCCATTTTAATAAAATGTTTCCTATATCAGCTGAGCTCTTTGCTTTTGGCACTCTTAACATTCAAAACTGAAGGAAAAATGTGAATTTACAAATTTTCATAGAATCATAGAATGGTTTGGGTTGGAAGGGACCTCAAAGATCACCTAGTTCCAACCCCCCTGCCATGGGCAGGGACATGTCTTTCTAGACCAGGTTGCTCAAAGCCCCATCCAGCCTGGCCTTGAACACTTACAGGGAGGGAATAGGCATCCACAACTCCGGGCAACCTGTTCCAGTGTCTAATCGTCCTCACAGGAAATAATTGCTTTCTAATATCCAATCTACATCTACCCTCTTTCAGCCTAAAACTATTTCCCCTTGATACATGCCCTTGTAGAAAGTCCTTCTCCAGCTTTCCTGTGGGCCCCCTTCAGGTACTGTAAGGCTATCATAAAGTCTCCCTGGAACCTTCTTTTCTCCAGGCTGAACAACCCCAACTCTCTCACCCTGCCTTCACAGGAGAGGTGCTTCACCCTCTGATCATCTTTGTGGCCCTCCTCTGGACTCTCTCCAACAGCTCCATGTCCTTCTTATGTTGGAGGCCCCAGAACTGGACACAGTACTCCAGGTGGTGTCTCCCTGGAGTAGAGGGGGAGAATCACCTCCCTTATCCTGATGGTCATGCTTCTTTTAATGTAGCTCAGGATGCAGTTGGCTTTCTGGGCTGCAAGCACACATTGCAAGCTCACGTTGATCTTTTACATCAAGCAACACCCCCAAATCCTTCATACAGTAGGTGGAAAATCAGGCAGTTTAGAATGGAATATGAAATACTCAGAACACAAAGAGTGGAAATACAAGTTATCACTATTCAACTGGGATCACTGAAAACCCTTGTGCACCTTGAATCTAGAACTCTCTACAAGAGTGGTCAAGGTGTTTGAGACATTTCTTTGTTCTCAGGAGCCTCAGGCTGAAAGTTTGTCTTTTATGACATAGTGCTTTATTACTCTCTTTCTAAAATGAGACTGGTCATTCCTGCTTTTTCAAGGCACCTTGGCACAGTGTTTCAAGGCATGGTGTGCTTGATGTAGTGGGAGGTGCATATTTAGCAGGTATTTTTCATATGAATATTTCTGGCAGAAAAAAAATAATGTTACATAGAATAGTCACAGCTTTCCCAGGTGAAGGTCCCCAGCAGAAAAACATACACCCTAATAATTCTTGAAAAAGGGAGAGGTGTAAATTTAAAATCCCTCAGGCTAAGGAATATGTTGAATTGAATTTAGCTGGTGAATACCTTCAGCATCAGTACTTACCCTCCAGTCCTCAACAGATACTACATTGTTACCACCATAATATAATATCCTCTGGCTAATGTGAATAATTTAGCTAGGCTGGGCTTTTTTCTTGTGTGGTCTAAAACCATACTAAATGAGGCAAACCAGAATCTGTGGTTAGGTAACATACAGGCACCCTAAGGTGCCAGTAATTGTACACTCAGAGAACAAAGCTTGTTGCGTTTTGCACAATTCTCTGTTCTCAGTTTCCACCAGTGACCTATTTAAAAAACAGGAAAAGAACATTCGTGCAAGACAGTATTTAATATGCTAATCATAAAGGATATTACAAAGGCCTTTCATTAATATAGACGAGTCACCACCCAGCACTATCCACCTCATGACTAGGTTTACAAGCATCTTGTTCCAGAAACAGAAGCAACTCCTCCTGTTTTAAATGTCAATCAAGCAATGTTAACATATGGTCTTCTTTCCTACTTAGATAATTCTGCCAATATTTTCATGGACATTAGAAACCATTGTTTTGGAGATAATTCTCCTCTGGTTTTCCTATTCAATTCAAATATCTTCCACAGCATATTCATCTATCCCAGTTTCTGACATTAATTTGATTGCATGCATAGCAATCATACAGAACCATACCAGTTTTTCAGCATGACTAATTATCTCAAGCGGGCAGAGAGAGACAACCACACCAACTCCACACCCACTGTTTCTTTGCATGTGTACTTTTCACTCACCAATCTATTCACATATAGGGGTATCTTTTTCAGCCATTGTAGCAAAGAATTTTAAAGAGATAATCTATAGAGAAAAAGACTGGCAGTAAAAAAAAAAACAAGCTGGGCAAAACTTAATTCAGTAAATGTAGTGAGTGCAAATTATGTCTGTTCACAGCTATTGAAGCATTAATCCAGAAAAGGTGTAGATTCTTTTCATGTTCACAGTTGCGCATTTCCCGAACGCATTCATTTTAAGAGACACCAATCCCTGTACTACAAAACAATATATTTCACTCCATTCAGTTTAGAATAAACTGGAATTTTAACAGGTCATTTTTATAATATATAATCTATAATATATATTATATCGCATATCATATATATCATAGCATATATCTTATCATATATCATATATCATATATCATATATCATATATCATATATCATATATAATAAGCAACAGACAATAGACAATATATACTATATATATAAAATTATTTTTTTGTTTGTTTTGATAGATTGAATAAACCCTCAGACTTCATGAAGCTCATCAGAACACATTCTCTGCCCTGTTCCTGTAATTCAGCACAAAGCTATAGAAACTGCATTCACCAGTTACACACATTTTTCTCTAGAGTAGGAGCTGTGCTAAAACCTGGGGAGATGCGTATCACAGAGGAGTTGCTCTGTACAAAGTGCTAGTAGGGAAGCCAGCATGCATTGATTCCAGCTACTTGTGACCCCTAAAGGACAGTGCTTCTGTGCTGAGTTACAGCATATGGCTTTACAAGGAGAAGTCAGAGTCACAAATGGCTTCTCAGAATATCAGAAGTTCTTTAAACTTTCTTCTTTATCTTCATCTACTTTTATTTCATCATTAAAGGAGAGGATCAGAGGGAATATGTTCACTGGTATAATTAAATGTATTGCAGTTAATCTGTGTTTAGTTTGGGCAGCATTTATTCTCCTCATTGTTTTTCCTGGAATAGCAGAAAGATATCTTTACCTACTCATCTTATTTGCCACATTGCCATTGTCCTCACATCATATTCAGCAAATTTAATTTATCTCAATATGAGGAATTTGAAATTTTATTTGAAACATTTCCTTCCCTCAGCCATCAAGCATTGTAATATGTGTATAAGGGATCAGTGATGAAAGAGTAAAAAGCAATAAAGATATACTGTAGTCATCCTGTATCTACTGTATTTGTCTGTCCATTGTGTGATTCTTACAAAGAAGGGAACAAGATGTGTCCAGGGTGCTAGTGGAAGACATTATAACTCAAGTCCAAGGCAGACCCACTTGCAGGAGTGCAGAAATCTGTGCTTCAGCCAGGTGAGGTCATATTTCATTTACTGCCTGGTCTTCCCTGATGGCAACTGAGGTTACCTTTCTGGATATGCAGATTGCATGAGATGGGAAAACAGTAAGAGACATACTACTTATAAGTCAGAACAGGAAACTTACTAAGAGGGGTGACTGAGGTCTCTCTGTTTAAGTACCTATTCCCTTCTGAGCTTTTGTGCCAGAGATAACCATCTGTGCTCAATTGCTAGTTATAGTTTTGAAACATCAGCATTTGCTGATAAAAAAAACAAGGGAACGCGTGTGCCCTCAATATCTGAAGCCTCATTTACCACATCAGAATTCACTTTCTAATTGTTCAGGTTTTTTTAGTCAGAGTACAGGTGTTGTCACTCCTTCTATTAGAAATTCTTCAGAGAAAGATTCATCCTTAGAATGCTGTACTTATTAGGTTTTTGTGCTTGCTTGCTGTTTTGGTTTTTTTTTTTAATTTACTCTAGCCTTTTATACACAAATAGAAAGTAATTTTGTCCTGCATGTCTCAAATAAATTAAAAGAAAAAAATGCTATCTAAAGGTTGTTTTTCTGTGTAACAACAAGCTCTCAATCCAAAATGATAGCTTTTAGATGAGGCAGAGATGAAAGTGAAATCTCCTGGAAGATCACAGAACATATGTCTCTTTTGTGCCAGCTGTAAAATATTAGCCCAGAATGTCTGCCTGTCTGCTACTAACAATTCTTGACAAATTTTAATGTTGCAGCACATGAGATATTAATTCATAAAAAATCAGTCTCACTCAAGATTGGCACATAGCCACACACCTGTACTAAACAGTGTGCATGCATACCATTTTGGTATGATGTATCCATTTGATTATGAAGTGTTGTATTTCAGACTGTCAAAATCCCTGTTAGGTTTGCAGGCAGCAGCATGAATGCAGTGGATGATTTAACAGAGGATAGTGGGATATATTGTCAGAGCCTGAAGCACTGGAAACTCCCGCATCTTCTATCGATAGAACTTCTGTGCCACTGGAGCTGCAATCAGAGCACAGAGGATGGCTGGGGAGAGTCAGCTTGGGTCTTACAGGCTTGCTATCCGGGGCTCATATCTAGCCATGCCAGGCCAGAGGTGGTTACATGAAGAGCGATTCAGTTGTGTCTGTATTGTGCTTTCAGGAGCCATAGTAATAGAAACACTATGTGAAAAGACCTGAACTGGCTGCTATCAGACTTGTTAGCTAGAGCTTCACATAACAGGACAGCATCTGCATTTCTTCATGGTCCAAGCAGTCATCAAAATGTTGTATCCATGCTAGCGCAATGCTGTCTAAAAGCACCTGTACCCCAGCAGTCAATGTACAACAGCACAGCAAATCTAAAACCAAATAAACCATTGATGGGTAATTTTTATTTAATGAGTATACCAAAATGAAATAGAGATAAATTTTACATCAACAAGAAGCTGAAATTCAAGAAGGAGCTGGAATCATGATCTGACTGTCTCTACAGCATTGACTTCCCATGATTTTTTTTGATAAATAAACATAAAGAAAAAAATTTATAATTTAGTGCATGGAGATGTACCTTCAGTAAAAAGAATATAAAGGAATAAAAACTAACCCCCCATCCAAAAAATTAATTTCCTTCCAAACTAACATATTTGGTCCGAATAATATCCAGAAAAATGGGATCTGTTAGTCTGGACAGAGGACAGAACTGAAGTCCAGTTCCTTATAGTATAGAGCTGGATGGTTTGTTTACATGACTATTAAATCAAAGAGTTAATATGGCCATCACATGACTGTATTCTAAAGGACAGTAGTTTCAGTGCCCAGCTTGCAAGCAGTGTTCTCGGATGCCTGAGTTTTTTAGGTCAGTTGCTGTGGTCATGAGGTAGGGATCTGGCCTCCCCTTGTGAGAACTGCACGGGAGTACCAGGCTACTTCTGCCTGATCAAGCCCTTGTGAAGTTGTGGATTCATTTTTGGAATGGTCCTTTCCTCAGAAGCTGGGAGTCTAAGCTAATAGGTATTGTGACACTCAGCACCCGAGAGGGTCTGAATCCTGCCTTACTTCAAGACACACTATGTTTGAGCCGTCTGCAAAAACTTTTCCTTGCGAGTCAATAGAGTCATGGAACCGTAAAGTAAACGCTGGTTTTACTGTTGCTGGAAGTAAAGACATGGTTTTCTATCTACCTTAGGCAAAAAGCTGTTTATGTTTCACAACCTTTGACTAGTACATATCTCCATTGGTTAATTTACACAAAAACTACAACACTTGTATGCTCCTGTTTAACAAAAATACAAAAATTTTTTTATGTCTTTAAAGTGGTAAATTTCTATTGTAGATATTATGCAAAATTGTTCAAGACAAAGTTACTACTGATTAATTTATTAAGTATGAAAATATGAAGAATAATTCTAATATTCTAATAAAATTTATTTTTTTACAGCTTACTCCCCTAATCAATTGTTTGATTTCAAACATTAATTTGATTACCTGCCAAGGCTCAGGGGTGACACCATGTAGTGACACCTGCCAATACATTCACTGATTTATACATACACCTACTTCTGACTGTCCAGAAAATTTACATTTTCATTTTACATGTCTTTACATTTTACATTACTCTGTATCTGCCTCCAGAAAAATTCACAGTGTTTTGGTATAAAACAATTATATTCACTAGGCAAAGCAAAAGAGAAATACCAGTCAATTTACCTGGAAAAACAGGAATAAGCCTCCTTAATTATATATAACAGTCATTAAGGTACAGGTCAAGTCAGATTCTAAGCTTTATTTAATTTATATATGTATATATAGCTCATATATATAAGTAGATATATAAAAAACTATCTTTACAACTGATTAAATGCTTAGGTATTTTGGGGAGGTTCATTTCCAGAAATATTTAAAAATGAGAACAAATAGACCTAGTAACAATGAATAAAAACTTAAATGGCAGATGAAAATCTTTGGTAAGACATCAGAAAAGGAAGCAACTGGTTACTAGGAAATTCAAGTAGTAATCTAAAACATAATTTCATGAGAAGGAAGATTAATATAAACATGAAAAAGACAGGAATTGAGAACATAATAAGAAAAATATTTTTTATATGATGGCATGAATAGCCATGTGATACTCACTGATGTAATCAAATATTTAAATACATAATTTGTTCAGTGTTAGAAATGCAAATCTATGGGTACTTTGAGATATCTGACCCAAAACGAGAATTCAAAGAGAAGATCAGAAGTGAAAGAGCTGAATAGATTAGGTAATTGTAGCAGAATTTTCACATCCAGATCTATGTTTCCAGCTGGAAGAAAACGATTCCTTCAGGACAGGATGTGCTTTAACTCTATGAATAGAACTCTTCATTTGAGAATTATCATTAAATATTATCTAACAAAAAAGATTTGGAAACACTGGAGGGCTACAATGAAAATTCAAAAAGAATAGGGTTCAGTGCAGTACAGTTTAACACAAGATAAGAGTAAGACTTATAGACAGGAATATAATTGGTTTCAGACGCTTCTGTACAAACAGTAGGATTTGGATAGCTGAAAATAAGGACGAAGAAGATCATAGACAACTTGAGGAAATTTTCTGCTTTCAAAAATGCCACAGAAAAAGGAACTGCCCATGCAATGATATACAAAATTTCAGAAGTCATTTGGAACATTATAGTGTTTTCCACCTTTTTCATGTCCTCAGTTTGGTTTTAGCTGAAAGACAGCAGCATTTTAACTTGATGCAACACTTTCTCTGGGTCCCCAGTATAAGGCCTAAAAATAAACATACCAAAAGTGTACCAAAAATAAAGTAAAGCAAAATAAAGTCTGGCATTACTGCTTGCATATGCACAGCCAGTAAAAAAAGTTGTTAAACCACAATGTTTCTCTCATTAAAGCAACAGGTGAAAACTACGTGCAATCTTTAACTTTTCTTTTGTCGGTATTCTCATCTTGACCCCACATATTGTAAGAGTTTTAACTTTGATATATCATTTTAATCACCAGAAAGGTTTGGTGTCCTAAAAAGATGGCTGTACGGATTCACAGAAATTATGTATCCAGCTTTAGTGTAAAGTAACAGGGTTAAAGGAACACATTTAGATTTGAGGAAGTAGAGGGGTTAGCTATGAAATCCAGATGAATTTAAATGAATGTTAAAGGGTAGTGTTGATACACAAATAGGAATTTGAATAATAGTTAATAAAAAAAAAAATGAGATCATCAGACACTTCCCAATGACACCAGAAGGCCATTGAAGAATAATGAAAGGTCTGACTACCATATACAGACACAAAATACATACAATTTTCAAAATACAGGACAAAAATCTTTATATATGGTTATTTACAAGATCATTGCTACAAGTCCTTCCCACATTCACACTATGTTTCATGGTAAATCACCTTTAGCTTGTATATCTTTGACAAATACTTTCACATATGATTGCCGGCTTAGATCAAATGATCTCCTTATCTCTTGCGATAAGCAAGTGCTTTCAAGTCCCTTAAACTGGGCCTCTGGTGAAAGCATGCTACTCTTTACATTTCAGGATATACATATTCTTATACCAGCACTGAACTCTCCCTCCTTGTCAGGTCTAAAGCTCTGCACAACAAGCAGCTGCAGTGCTTTATTCTGAGATTGTAACCTTACAAGCATCTCCCCACTACACCTCCAGTATGAAGTGCAAATGCCACCCTTGCTCCACAAACACATGGCTGAGATTATGATGAACACAGCTGAAAACCATAAACAGAATTATACAAAGGTAAGGTCAAATGGTTTGCTTTAATTTGTGAGGCAGAGACAACTGAACAGTTTTGACTGTTCAGCAGTTTTGATCCGCTAATGGTGGATCAAGTGAATTGAGCCAGGCTCTTTTTGGTGATGCCAACCAACAGAACGAGAGGCAGTGGACAAAAACTGATGCACAGGAAGTTCCACCTGAACTTGAGGAATAAATTATTTACTGTGTGAGTTCCCACACACTGGAACAGGTTGCCCAGAGAGTTTATGGAGTCTCCCTCACTGGAGATATTAAAGAACAATCTGGATGCAGTCCTGTGCTTTAGGATTACCCTGTTAGGCAGGAAGATTGGACCAGATGACCCACTGTGGTCCCTTCCAACCTTACCAATTCTGTGATTCTGTGACTCACTTACCATATGGAAGAAAACATACCAAGAACTGAATGTCAAGCTTCTGCCTGATAAGACATTCAGCTACACCCTAAGAATAATTAGTGTATATCCCTACATCTGCAGGAACTTAAGCCACTTGCAAGAATATGCTATGTTCCTTAAGGCAGGGAACAGAAAGAATTAGCAACACGTATCCAGCTGCAGGAACTTTACAAGTGCAGTCTTATCCAAGGGATCCCAGAGTTTCAGCTGCTCAGCTCAGCCATATTTAAAGGACATGCAACACCACCCATGAACACACATATTCCTAGAAAGACATGTTGAGGAAATGGAGAAGAGAGTCTTTTGGTAATTAATTTTAATTTTATATATTCAATAAATTGTGATAAAATATTTCTCAAATTATTTTTATGATTCTTGTCTGTTCAAAAACTGATCAGCTCAAATATTTGGCATATGATTTTGCATAATAACTCATTTACATAATTAATTATTTTTCCTATTCCTAAATTTGTGTTTGCAAAGTTTTGAGTAGGAAAATGCTTAACAAAAAAATTAACATAATAATTTCTATTTAAATTACTTATACAGGGTGTTTCAAAAAGATGGACCCAATTTTATTATATTTTCAGTTTCAAATTGAGTCCATCTTTGTGAAACATCCTGTACTTCTTGACTTAACTAAAACTTGTATGGCAATAACTAGTCATGAGTGACAAGACTAAAATCTACAGCCAAAAAAAGGATTCCTTATAACTCCTTATGAATAAAGCTGCATGATTTTGCCAAAAGTACCCAAAAAATTTCTGGGGAAACTTTGAACTAAGCTTATCTTTTAACTTACTACTGCAACTAGAGGAGGAAAGCCAACTTTCGGATTGGTTGGATTTCAGTAAGAATTTACAAACTTTAAATTTATAATGGGGGAAAATATTTTTCCCTGGGAAAAAAACATGGAAATTAATAGTTCCTGATTCACTGTCATTTCCTTTACAAATGTTTAATTTTTGTTTGATGAAAAGCCAAAGCAGGACAAAAGGGGTTTTGCCAAAGTGTTACATTTTATTCAATAAGTTTGATGAAAGTAGTAGTATAAATATGTCTAAGGTGAAGGAATGTGTGTGTTTACTATATCAGCATAGTACTATCTTACTACTATAGCTAGTAAAAGATTCATATTTTACATATTTGATCAAAAATCCTTAGGCTGGGAGTGATCACATAGTTTAACTCAAAGAAAGACAGCTTCAAACACATTTCAGCATAGACAGATCTATCTGAGAATTAAGGATGTGCTTACAAGACATATTAAGTGAGGCCTGAGTTTTTTACATGGTGCCTGCCATAGTATTCTCCATTGTTTTTATTTCCTTAGAAGTATGGCATGCCCCGTTCTTGTAGAACACTGATACATATCATCAGCAACCACAATGTTAAATATACTTGCAAGTGAAAATTATAAAAGCAAAATTACACTTCTCTATATAATTTGCCTTGGGACATGCTTTCAGGAGCCTGGAGTTCAGACCTTATCACAAAACTTTTCAGTGAGGTTGAGGAGCAAGCATTAATATTAAAAGTAGTATTTTCAAGTAGTGCTATTTCACGTCTTTTGTTTTTAACAGTATACATTAGACCAGATAAAGAAAGGTATTTATGCCCTGAGCACATAGGTGTGGGGACACAGTGGTATTGGATGTCATGATATCTAATAGTTTAACAAATGTATAAAGGAGTGAGATCATATATCTAGATCCAGAGGTAGGCTATATACACAGGGAAAGCACACTGACATGTGAGGGTTTCCTAAGTGAAAACTTGGGCCTCTAAGGCTGTTATGGTGCCAAAAGCATGACACAGAGCCAGGTCCCTTTGTGGAGCTTGCCACTCCCAACCACTATGGTTTTGCAATCATCTGGAGTTAGGTGCATTTATAGGAGATATGAATATGAAAGCCTTTGGATACGAGCATCTTAGAAAATGCTGAACTATTTATCTGTAATACATTTCCTAGTAATTTATAAAGTTTTGAGAAAAAAACAAAGTATACCTATTCCAATATTATATTTATACAGGAAGATCATGCATAAAGCAGATTGATGCTAAAACTCATAATTATTCACCATAATTCAGTATATTGGTGTTAAAACTTGTAATTAATCATAATTCAGTAATGTAACCTGATAATCTAATTAATGAATCTTGCTTTTTGTTCAGTCTAAAGTCCATATTTGAAATAATCAGAAAGAAAACACAAATGATACCTAAGAAGTATATTACTGCAATGTAGGGCATAAATGAATCTGAAACTCATTCTGTCTGCAGTGCTCTCTTAAGATAATTTAAATTTGCCAACTTGCAAATTTCAATTTCAGGGTGAAACATAATTTTGATAGTAAGCTGTATGTTTCACTTTATTCTTCTGAAGACATTGATTTTACATCTATTTTTCTTGTCCACCTATTTGCCAGCACATCAGACACTTTCTTGGCTTTGGTATAGCAAATAGATGTAAAGACACACAAAAAAAATGAAAAGAAAAAAAAAGAATCAGTCCCTTAGTGATTTCTCTGGTGCTAAAAAGAAGACATGGATGACAGATGAAACAGAACTGCAGCTTCTTCCGCAAAATCCTGCAGAAGTTATTATATTAACTACCCTCAAATTGTGAAAAATCCCTGTGAAAACTGAAAATACATTTGCATCTGCCAGTGATCTTTGTTAATTGTTCTAATTTTTCTTTCCACAGCCAAACAGCAAGCTATGATCATTGGGCAACAGCTATGATCACTGTGCAAGAGATTTTTTTTATTATTATTTATTTATTTATTTATTTAGACCGTCTGGAACAGTCAATAATTACACATTTGTATCAGAGTTATAACTAAAGGTGAGAGATGGAGCTATGCCCACCACAGAATGCTGAAGAGGTTGTGTAAATTAAGCAATGTGGACTTCTGAACAGGAGTTTCACTCCTAGAGTGGGTATTGTAAGTATTTGGAAATGTATCAGCGAAGATGTTTAGTCTGTGTCTGCTTCGGTTACAAGGCTTAGTCCAACAGGAATGTTTTGAAACAGCTTTGTGATTGGATGAGATGGAAAAGAGAACACATAATTAGTGGAACAAACACACAATTTATGGAAAAGAGAGAGAGAACATATCAGGAAACAGCATGTACAAATGATACATCCAACAGCAAAAGGGATCAGGGAGTGATGAAACTTCTAAAGCTTTGCCAGGTATGGTAGCAAGTAAAGTTAATTATTTTTAAATAGTCAGCATATCTATATGCTGAAAAAAAATGAGTAATCTACACACCTGAGGTTTTAGTTTAGTAGTTCTCAATAACAGACTCAATCTATGTTAATCTCATTCTGTTAGTTAAATGCCTCAGGCTTTCACTTAGTCCAAAATTCTAATTAATCTAAAAAATCACAAGATAGCATCAGGGTGGGAAAAGCTTGGTATGGATGTAGTTTAACATGATATGAGCTGCACACATTAATGAGTCAGTGGCAAATGTACCAGCTAGATAAAACATGTAATACTGACAGGCAGACAAATGGAAAATGACTTGTGGCTCTCCTCCTTAATACATTATTGTAAATTACCGATTTAGCTCAGAAAATGGCCAAAACACTTTGTAAACCAGAGAAAGACAGTAGCTTTCTTGAAATCTTATAGACAAAGAGCGATGATGAGAAAAAAAATATTTGGCAGTTGTTTATACAGATATGGGGTATTGTGCAATTATTGGGAAAAAAATAAAGCTAGGAAAGGATTCAGAACAGTTGCATAAAGAGAGATCTAAAGGCAGAAGGAAGACCGGGGCCAAAGTAGACTGTGCTATGCATAAAGTCCATGGTGAAAGAATATGTGAAAATGAGTGTGAGAGAAGAGGAATAGAGAAGCAATAAATTTTGCAGAACAGCCCTGACATGACAGTAAAAAAATACATTCCATACTATTGCAAAAACCATATAAAGCTTACATAACAAGAACATACTGAAGTAAAAACTGCAATATAATTGTCTCTCTATTTCTTGAAACTGTTCTACTTTGTATGAATTGAGAGTTTTGGACTACAGAAATGTGCATATTCAGATTTGTAAGCTTCTTATATGGAACGAAACCCGTGAGTTCCTTCTTTTCCCCTTTCCTCTATACCCCTCCTCCCTGCACTTTCTAGCTGATGTGGAGGCTGAAGGCTATGGTGGGACTGAGTGGGCCTCTTCAGAGGGAAAGCTAACCCAGAGTCAAGAAGGTCAGGTCCAGCAGATTGTGGTCATGGCCATGAGCAACTAAAGAGGACAGGAAAGCCTCCTCCTGTGCTTCTGGTTTGATCAGTGTAATCACAATGGCTTCTGAAACTTTTCATAGTTGTCAGTCCTACATTTCTGCAGTCTTTATCCTCTGGACTCACTAGGGACCTCCATTAAGAGTCACTGTCCCTTTTCACAGCTTCATCCTGATCTTGGGGAGATTTCTGGTGGAGATGCACCAGTTCCTCATATTTGTAGGCTTGCTTATACTGTCTTCAGAACCACTTCTGTTGCAGTTGAAGCTGCTCCTCCAGCAGTTTCATGTAACAGATATGGGACAGGATGCTTTCTAATAATTCCTATTTTCGCATTGTTTCATGCTTCTATTTGGTGTGCAGGGAAGATGGTAGGTTGCAAGGAGGGCCAAAAGCTCTCCATCCAGTCTCTGGAGTCAAAGACAAAAACCACAGTATTCTCTGAAGAGCTGTATGTGGCCACAGAATAACATGTCTATAGCCATCCTCTCTCTGAAATCAATGACTCACATTTTCCACCGCAAAATAACATGTCTAGCCTAGAATAACTCCTTTGCACATGTTGCCAAAGTAGGACTTCTAGTAAAAGAGCTTTGGAGAAAATGTCCCACCTGTAAACTGGAAGTAAACCTTCAAGGAAAAACGGGATCTTGATGTTAGCTCCAGTGACGTGTAACTTTACAACAATCTTCAGCTGAGTTTTCAGCAAAAGCTGTTTGGCAAGTACAGACAAACAGGTGAAAGACAGAGACAGAGTGATACTTTCTGGGTCTTTGTAACCTCTGAGTGGTGATTAAGAATGTTACAGTGCTTAAAGTGCTTTTGCAAGGAAGATGGGATATGAGAGCTGCTGCACTGTATTCTACTTCCCATCCTGACTGAGAAGTGACTTGGTCTAGTATGCAACTAGCAACGCTTTGATGTGTGAGAAACATGCAAGAGGAGTTTGAGGATTAATTTAATTTTTTTACCAATGTGATGCCAGATAACATTCCTTCTCATTGTAGCTGTTCTGGACTATAGGAAGAATTTTTGGTTTGAGCATTTACAGCACTGCTTTTACAGCCTTATCATAGAACTTGTTTCCTGCAGGAATAATGGCAGGGGTTTGCTAGGCCCAGTTTTCCTTGGCAGACATGGCTGCAGCAAAAGTGTGCTGCAACTATGCCTATTGGTCTTGGTTGGAGGGAAGTCAAGCAGTTGGCATAGCTGTTGCTGTGCAGGAGCATTGCCTAGCTGGAGCTGAGCTATCAAAGAATAAATCTTGGCCCATTAAAGAGCCTTTTCTTACTGCTGACTGCAGATAGCATGGGCAGGGAGAAGCAGGGCTGGACAACTGTGAGAGCAGGGTGCTGGCAAAGGGTGCTGGCTCATACAGCCTTATTCTTAAAGCATAGTCCTTGTCCTTACCTGGAAATCCGTCCTCTGTCCACCACTGTAAGTTGTTAATCAGAGCTCCCGTTGGGTCACACACCCTAGGATTTAGTGGAAGCTGTGGACAGGATGTGGACAGTACTGGAGGATGTCCTATCAAGTATTTTATCAATCAGAAAATTATGTTGAAACAAGAATCTTAGTTTTTATCTTTTCCTGCTAGGATTCACACATTATAACAGGATATGAGCACATATTTACATAACATTAGCAGATACTTACCTGATATTAACAGAATATCCAGATCAAGGTAATCTCTTGGCAAAAACACTGATTCAGCCATAGATTGTGTTAACACACTGGGTAAACTGTCTAGTTTGTAGCTTTCATACAGATTGCCTTCATTTTAAACTCAGATTTCCTCAGGTCCTGTTTTAAGTGACAGTAGCATGCTGCTCAGCAATCTCCTGACCCTGTTGGTGGGAAATTTTTCAAGCAGCAAAACACTATTTTCTCTCCTATCGTAGCCAGTTCAAAACTATGGAGTCCTCTGCTCCTGAGGCCAACCATCTGCATTGTAATTTCCTTCTCTTCATGATAGGAAGGAACGGTAAAACACAAAATAATGGGGTCTAATATTCAGAATGACCTGCTTCACAAAATGTGAGACCGGGGACTTTATAGAAGTTCTTATGAAATGTGAAATTATTCTGGGGTTTGCTTGAGTGGGAGAGGTTAGGATGACTTCCTTTAACAAGGGAGGAGGAGAATCGCCTGTTGCAGTATTCATCCACATCACCTCTAGAACCTGCACAGAATAATTTTTTTACATTGTTACTATATGTGGAATGAAACTAATTTTCCCACTCCAGATAGTTGAAACATACTGGTGCTATGTTCCATATACTGGTCTTCACCACACCCTTGTGGACCTAGCTCATGTTCCTTGTGGTTTTGGCTATCTTGGCTGAATACATAGCACTGGATGAATTTAAGTAATTTTGAAAAACATTTTTCATATGATATGTTTCACTTCACCAACGGCAATAAAATTGTCCATTATTTTTAATCTTGTGTACAGTGCCATAGGAATGCTCTCTTGTCTAGCTGAACGGTTGCATTTGCATAACTACAGTTTATAAATGAGCCTTTTGAGATCTTAATAACAAGAATATGATATAGAAGAGATCATCACATTTTTCAGAAAAACCATATTTTGAATAATAATTTCAGATGGATTAATTTCTTCTAATAATTGACACTTAGGTTAAAGTCCTTTTTTGTTTTTTTTTTTACTTTTTTATAATTCAAGATGTATATAAACATTATGCAGATTTATCACATCTTCTATGAAAAATACACTTTCTGAAATGCTCCACTGATCTAAGATGATCTACTCTTTGTAGAAGACAGAAATTTGAAATTACTTTTATCACATCCCAGAGAGGCAATTGAACTGCTATTAAACTAACTGACATAAGACTTTAAGAATTTAAGAATTTAAGACACTTGTATCACCCCTGCTTTAGGAATAATGTACTGACAATGAAAACTACTTTATATTAGACTATAAAATATAATGGAAATTAATGAGTCAAGAAACATAAAGTATTTAGTATAATCCTTCAAAAGTTTGTAAAAAAATACTTCTTCCTGATGGATTTTCTTTACTAGAACTTGATAATTTCCAAAATGCTTTATTTTAACAGGTTGCTTTTAACTTCACCCAGACTACTTCAGTCAGCCAGAAGACAAAAGGCTCAGCAAGAGAACATAAACTCAACAACTGGAACTTCCACTACCTTGCACATAGCTGTTAGACTTTTTTCTAGTTAGAATTTTCTACAAATGTTAAAATTCTATGTCTACGATGTCCATGTTCTAGGCCTAAACTTGGTTCAAATTTCTAGCAAAATATGTGAACATGAATGCCATTAATGATGCCACCATTTATTGACTTTCTTTGTAGTGCACTCACATTGGTTAACATCCTTTCCATCAAGATACTCTTCACTCCCTGAAGCATTTTTAAAAACACATTTGTTTTCACTTATACAGAAACTTACTCATACTTTGTGAGTTGGAAGAAAAAAGGATTCATACTGAGAGTCAGAAGGATGGTTACCTAGAAACACCACCACCCTTTTTCAGATGAGGCTATGAAATTTTCTCTGTATGATTTTAGAAAATCATTTTAGTCAGCTGAAAGTTTCCATTCTTCTCACTGAATCATAGAATCATAGA